>JAJKFI010019301.1:0-14256 GCA_029204185.1 Lerista edwardsae | reverse complement strand
AAAAGTGGGATCCCTTTCCATTAAGTGGCTGTTTTTCACCCTCTGCGGAGCAGTTGTGTGGAGTCGGGTTGCTCGCTAATGCGTCCGGCTAGCAGATAGCGCTCGGCTCGTTGGGGATTGCGGTCTCATTTTAAAACAAAATGGGGTCTTTTTGTCTCTTTGCGTCCTTTTTATCTGCCTAAGCAAGCGCTTCTGAATCTCCCGCGTGCTCTTGCATTATGCAGATGTCTGGCGGGCGAAGTGACACAACTGCGTCCTCCCTGGTGTCTCTTTGACTTTCTTTGAGAAGCGCTCTCTTGGAGAGAGTGGGAGAACACTTTTCCGCCCCACTCATCCAGCAGGACTCCTGCTTCAGATATATAATCAGGCAGGCGCCTATAAATGTCCAAAATAGGGAGCATGCGCTTAGCACGCTGATTTGCCAACATTTTTGTTCTCGTAGCGCGCTGACCTCTATGGTCAACTCTATGGTCTTCACCTCTTGTGATGTCATTTCCAGCTTCTGGGACCCTTCCGGGTTCTGCCGCTTCCGCAGAACCTGGAAGAGTATTTTTCAGCCATGTTCAACTACTCTGCACCAAACTCCAGGGGCGCACCTGTGGCCCTTCTGTGGCACACCAACATGCCACAGCACAGCCGTTTTAAATGGCTGGCATCGCTTAATGATATGTGGTCTTTGTTGAATGCTTTCAGGTACACATTTCTCAGGGGATATCCAATCTGGACTTCTCTGTTTCAATGTGCCCTGCCATGTAGAGCATTAAAGCAGAGGTGGCATCAGGGGTCAGCCAGGTTGAGCACAGGCACACTGGCCGGGCTGACCCTTTGGGGCTGTTGGTGGTGCCCTATACGCCATTGGAGTGCAATGGGCAGGACTTTGCCCCAGGGCATCACTGCACCATGTTGATAGCACCGTGTCAGTGGTTCCATTTTCATGGCAGATGCTGGTTAATCATACATCAAGCTGGGAGATGAGTGTGATAGGGGTTTATACCGTACGTATTTTGTCTCAAAACAGGTTGGGCGAGTCTATCCTCAGGCAGTCTACTTCCCTATCCGGACCCTCTATTTGACCCTGAAGATAGAACAGCGCGAACGCTACAAAAGTGGTGAGTGGAGAATCTCTCATGTCGCAATGTCCCCTGTGGCTTATTTTCAGTAGATGGAGTTGATACTTTTCCTTTAAAGGTAAACACACACACACACGCACACGGACACGCACACGCACGCACATGCACGCACACACACACACACCCTTTATTAAAAAGGTAAAGGTTTCCCCAGGACCGAATGGTTTAGTCGTGACCCACTATAGAGGGCGGTGCTCATCTCCGTTTCTAAGCCAAAGAGCCGGCGTTTGTCCGAGGACAAGCTTCCATGGTCGTGTGGCCGGCATGACTCTACGTCAAGGCGCACGGAACGCCGTTACCTTCCCACCAAAGTGGTACCTATTGATCTACTCACATTTTTACATGCTTTTGGACTGCTAGGTTGGCAGGAGCTGGGACAAGCGTTGGGAGCTCACTCCGTCGCGCGATCTTGAACTCCCAACCTTCTGGTCAGCAAGCTCAGCAGCAGCGGCTTAGCCCGCAGCACCACCACGTCCTCCCACCCTTTATTAGCCTAAGTTAAAAAAGGAAAACAAGACAGTAAGACTCAGATTAAACCAAACATGGGCAGAGAAAATAAAGATTAATAGATTTTTTTTTAACCCTCACGTGCTTGGAAAAAAATAGTTTACTACTTGGATAAATGAGGTCTGAAAACCCCCCGATAGGTCAGTATTAATTCTTATGAGATCCCACAGACCTTAGCATTTTTTCCTTCAACACAAAAACTTCCCAGAAAAAAAAAAGTAAAAAAAAAGTCTGAATAATGAAGCAAAGCTATTGTCAATGTTGGGTAACTGACTTCCGAGCCAGAAAAGAAATTGCCTGCAAAAGCTCGATGGAGAGACTTGTTGGGAATATACGTTGTGTTTGAAGCTGAAGTTTTCCTCCACATTTTCTGGCTCTCTGTGAATTGCATTAGCTCCTGTTCAAACTGACGGTTGCTACACTCCCTGCCAAAACTCTGCGTGGACTCGCTTTCGGGAAGTGACTCTTCCCGTTGGCCCATGTTTACGTTGGTCCCATCAGATCGTGGGAGTTTTCAGAGTGGAAAGACTGCGTGTTCATTTTGGAAAGATGCTCCCTCCGTTTCACGGCGCGCAGGTTTTATGGCGAATATCAATGTCAATGTTGAGAGGACGCTGAGAGCCACAAGCCCAGCTGCATTTTCCAGCTCGGGTCTTCAGAGACTTGTTTTCTTTGTTAGCCTCATTGTAGTGGCAACAAGCGGTGCTTGTCTGCAGCAGCAAAAGAAACCGTGTTGCCGTGTCTGTTCGTAGCTCGTCTGTTGACCTAGCAAAATTGCAGTTCCTTTCCTAATTTCCAGTGAAATTTCAACTTCCTTTAAGGCTCTGGAAAGACTTGGTAGTCTTAATGAGACTTTTTGACTCACGTTACTGGTGTTGTTATTTTTTTCCCTCTTCCTGCAAGACTCCGGACAGCAGCAGCCCAGTTCGGTTGGAAATCAGTCTCACTCCGCGTCGGATCCGGGGCCGATCCGCGCCACAGCCCCCATGTGGCGCTGCAGCCGGATCATGCACATGCAGCGGGAGTTGCACCCGACCCTCCTCTCCTCGCTGGAAGGGATTGTCGACCAGATGGTCTGGTTCCGGGAGAACTGGCACGAGGAGGTATTTGTTTATTGAATGCTTAGTTAAGAAAACACCTATATCGCCACCCTGTGCTTGTAGCACACTGCTCTGTCGCCTGTTGCAGCGCCACATCATGACATCACTTCCGGGTTCTCTCCGGAGGAGGGAGTGCTCACTGCAGCCACTTCCTGCCCCTTGTCTTGTGGAGGCCCCCCTTGAAGGGAAACCTCCATAAGAGTAGGAACGGGGGACGACGACAAAGCTGCAAGCAGCGTCTCTGCAGCCTTCCTGGGCCGCAGTATATTTATTCATTTAATGTATTTTTATACCGCCGTCCTCCAGATTTCACTGGGCACAAGGCGGTTTACATTGGCAGGCTGTTGATAAACCCCATCTTTTCCCCTTCAGTTGGGATTTGTACAACTCTTGTTCTATATACAACACGAAGACCCCTCAATTTCTCCAGAAGTTTCCCCTTTCAGTGTGTGGTCCTGATCCTGGCTGCACTCTGACACCTTCAGAGCCTTCACAGGCAGCCGCAGATCACACCTTGGCCAGTTCTCGAGATTTCATCCGTCTTTTTGTCAGCTGACTCTTCCCCACTCCTCACATTCCTCCACGAGCTCCGTCGGCGACTTCCGGTCTCCCATCCAAGGCCGGTCCTGCTTAGCATCTTCAGGCAGGGCAACAGCTCCGCCTCCAGACCGCACTTCCTGTGCGTATTTTTATGTGCTTATCTTGGAGACCTCCCACCCACCCCACCCCGTTTAAAAGTCCCTGTTTGTGTTTGTGGCACCAGGTCCTTCGACAGCTGCAGCAGGGCCTGGCCAAGTGCTACTCGGTGGCCTTTGAGAAAAGCGGAGCGGTCTCCGATGCCAAAATCACGCCCCACACGCTGAACTTTGTCAAGAAGCTGGTCAGCACCTTCGGAGTTGGCCTGGAAAATGTCTCCAACGTCTCCACCATGTTCTCCAGCGCCGCTTCAGAGTCGCTGGCCAGGAGAGCCCAGGCCACTGCTCAAGATCCCGTCTTTCAGAAACTGAAAGGGCAGTTCACGACAGGTGGGTGGTCTTCATGCAGGTCAATGTCTTCTTGTTGCCCCTCTTGCCACTTTTAATGGGGTTCCAAACACTGGGCACATTCTGCTCTGGGGGCAGTCAGCGCACAGTGGGCCAAGTCAGGCTAGAATCCTGATAGGTCCAGGGGTTCTTAAAGTGTGCATCGCAAAACACGGTAGGGCAGTGGTTCCCAAAACCGGGTCGGGACCCACCAGCGGGTCACGAGCCAATTTCAGGTGGGTTGCAAAGCACCTAGAGCAGCCATATTGAAAATACGGGGAGTTGGAATGCCGGAACGGGGGAGGGCTGTGTGGTTGTTTGGCTTGTGTCAAGGCTGTAAATAGGCTTGTTTTTCTTTCTGATTCACTTTGCTATTAGAAAATGGTTGAGAAATAACCCATTCTTCATTATTATCCATTTAATAATGATAATAATAATACAAGTTAAAGGCCTCACAATCTAAAAGAATGCAGAACACCCCCAGCAACAGCTACTAAAAAGACACTGTGCTGGGATGAAGAGGGACTATTATTCTCCTCCTGCTAAATATGAGAGGGACCAATTCAACGTAACCCTTTCCCCAAAGTTTATATCAAACATAAAGAGGCTTGCTGGTAATAAGATTTGTTGTTGTTGTTTTTATTATTATCAGACAATATAATGCATTTTTGGTTTTTTCCCCCCTCCGTACTTTGTAATAGTTTATGAAATTAGGCTGCTGTGTAGCAAGTGAACATAACAGTTGGCAATTAGGTAATTTTCTATTTCTGCCATAAAGAATGTTAAATTACTTTTTCAAAAAATTTTTGGCAAAGGATTACGTTCCAATAAAAAGTCTCCCTGTGCTAAGTGCTAAAATTTTATAAAGCCATTTAGGGATTTGAAGAAATCGATAGAGGGTTCAGGTTTCCAGTTAAAGAATGCGCAATGGTGGTGGTAGGCTCTCAAAACAGTCAGAGGGTTACGTCTTCCCAAAATTAGTCGATCTGCACAAGCGACATAATTTAGAGCGCAGTCCTAATTTGGAGTTGGGCCGGCACAGTTGGGCCGTCTCAAGGGCCACCGTAAAGCGCGTTTGGAGCACTCTTGGAGTCAGGGAGGATGGCGCACGTCTGTGTGCTGGCCTCTGACTCCAAGCGTGGTCCAGACATACTTCACGGCGGCCCTTGTGCTGCCCTAACTCCAGGATAGGATTGCGCTCTGAAGCTTTTTGGCTTCTGACATTCATGACATTACTCCCCCCACCCGTATAAATTGTATCATTTAAATAAATAGCTATAATTGGCCTTTTAAAGGGATAATTTGGGAAGCATTAGGTTACTATTTATCTAGTCTATTAACCTCGGTATCTGCATGAGGACCATTTCCCCCCCTTGGATACCAAAATCCATACATAGTGAAATCTGCTGTCTGCCCCCACCCCGCGACATTCAATTCTGCCTACTTCAGAGACAGATTTTTTCCAGCTTCCTGCTCTTTTTTTTTTTTTGATAAATTCCTGTGCAAACTAGGCAGCTCCATTCCTTCCCCCTTCTCTTGAATTAGTTAGGTTGGATGGGAAGAGAGCTGGACTGATTCAAGCAGTGATTTAGAGGATTGTGATTTTGGAAGGGTGCTGCTGGATGTGGTGTGTGTGTGTGTGTGTGTGTGTGTGTGTGTGTGTGAGATGCTTTCACCTGCAAGATGCTTTCACTTTGTAGAAGTGCCCTGCATATCTTTTTCTCAAGTAAATAATTTTTATTTCTTTTAGTTATGGGACAGGGAAAAGGTTGCACATAGGTATAGGGGAGACAAAGGTTTACACAATAGGAAAATAGTGGAGGGTTACAACCATTGATTATATATTGTAATCATCTACAATAACTTCCTTCTACATCTATCAATCACCATACTACAACCTCATAGATTCCTTATGATCTACAATTCAATTACAGGATAATTTCAGTGGCATGTGTACATAATCTCTTATATTCAATTGCTTACTCTTTGCTAAATAACAAAACCATTTCTCCTCTTAAAGCATATGCATACACCAGAAAACAATAATTGCAAGAGAAAAAAAAAAGAATAAATGAGGAAAAACTACAGCCTAAAGTATAATAATCTACAATGTCCTACAAATTTCTATAACTATTTAACATCCTTATACATTTCTATATTCTAATAGTTCAGTTACAATATAATCTCAATAGAATGTATACATCATCTCCTTAAGTTTGATTGCATTCTTGTTCTCTCTTATATCACCCAGGATATCTTCTTGGGGGTGGGGGTGGGGGCTTAGAGAACTGCTTGGGCTCGAGGGGAAACAGAGTGTGCAACTTAAGCGGAATTATTTTGTCATTTCCACTTTGGATTTGAAACTCAGTCATGCGTGGTGGTGTTCTTCGGCACTTCTGCTTGTTAATTTGCACAAGGTCACATCTTAATAAGCACTGCGCCGCAGCTGAGAAGCCGAGGTGTCGGGATTGCGGCGCCTGCATGCTTGGAAAAAGTTGTGGAAATGGCTCTTGGAGGTAGTAGGGGGTGGGTGTTTCCGGGGAGCAAGGTCCCAAGCCTTATGGGCCCGGCGCAGGTGGGTTGGTCGTACTGCCAGCGCGGTGTCACAAAAGTTACACCGGTCTAACACTGGTGGGTTGAGCCTACCGCTGGCGCTGGGCCTGAGGCCGTAGGCACTTGACCCCAGCACCAGGAAACCTGATGTGGAGCCACCCAGATTTAAGCACCACCGGCAGTGGGCTGTATTGGGGTGGCAGAAGGGGGGGCATAACTGGGCATGGGGAGGGGCAGGACAGAGTGGGCCCCAGCGGGTGGGGGGCCAACGGTTGGCCTCCACTGTTGTATCCTATCCTCCATGTATCTTGTTCCTCCAAGAGGAAACCTCCAATGGGATTCCTCTTGAGAACCTCCATGTTGGTCCGCACAGCCCAACATGGCGGTTCTCAAGAGGAAACCCATTGCCAGATGAATGTCCCCTTCCCGCAAGGAACCTCCAATGGCTGACTGGCTCCCGTTGGATGCCGTGGTAGCCATTTTTGCATCGCGGCTCCTAGAGGGACCGGCCAGTTTAGGACTGTCGGTCTTACCTGCACACAATAGGTTTACTTCTGTATCAAATAAATAACACCCTTTTCAAGCATCTCTAGTGAGGTTCCAAACGCGTTGAACACTTTGGCCAAATCAAAACCGTTATAAAAATGTATAACCAACATTTCCCCTCTGCCTTAAAAAATAAATTCATGTGAAGCAGCCAGAATGCAGAAGGGATTGCCTGGTTTTAGACGAATAAAACCTTTTTTTTTTTTTTTATGCCTTTTACTGATTTGGAACATTGTGCTTTTTCAATTATGATTAGGCCCAAGCGGTTGTGGGATTAAAATGGCCATTTTAGCCCGCGCAAGACGCAATTGCTTTAATCTGTTAAACACGGGCCGTAATTCAGAGTTGACGGGCGGCAGAAAATGGCCGCAATTAAATTGGTCGATACGTTTTGTCCTTTTTTTTTTCTTTAGGGGTTCCAAGAATTTAATTCCTTCTGCAAAAAATAAGTTTTTGATTAATTTGCCACAGGAATGGAATCTGCACTCCTGAATTAATGGCAAGTTAATTACTGTGCTGGTCGTGGCCGAGAAT
The DNA here is from genome assembly GCA_029204185.1 of Lerista edwardsae. Lineage (NCBI taxonomy): Eukaryota > Metazoa > Chordata > Lepidosauria > Squamata > Scincidae > Lerista > Lerista edwardsae. The sequence goes on along the minus strand of JAJKFI010019301.1, from coordinate 6,864 downwards.
CAATCATCACTTTGGGCGATCTCTTGGTCTTGGCGGTGGTTGTGTCCTTGGGTCTTCCTTTGAGTCGATGGATGTTCAGCCCTTGATGCTCCTCAAAGCTAACTGCTGCTCCAGTTTTCTGAACATCTCTGAAGGCATGTTTGTCGGCCGATATTTGCAGCTGTGAGTTGTGAAAGCTGTTGTGTGTTTTGGAAAAGCGGTCCAGGCCGCCTTGTGTCCTTGCGATTTCCTGGAAATGGCCAAGATAAATGGCCCACGTCATAGGTCTGGTTCAGACACAACACTGAGACAGACCCTCGTTAGTTTCCGTAAACTGGATTGAACAGAATATCCTCAAAACAGGCTTCAGTTTGGGCTGGAAACACATTGAGAACCAAATCTCAATCCTCAGCAAGTTGCTAATTCGGGTTCCCTTGATTCGGTTTTTTTTTTTTTTTTTTAGTTTCTCTCTCTCAAAATCAAGTTTATTAAGCTTAGCTGGAACAGGCAAGTTGAAGCTCTGCAGGAAGGCATCTGGGTCAGAACAAATTGTGGCATTACAAGATGTGGGAGAACTTTGCCTGGCAAGCAGGGGAATCCCTTTTGCTTTGATCAGTGGTTCTCAAACTTTTTAGCACTGGGACCCCCTTTTTAGAATGACAGTCTGTCCGGGACCCACAAGTGATGTCATGGCCGGAAGTGCCGTCATTGTTGACGCCAGAGCCTGCTGCTTTCCTGAGAACGCAGCAGTCAGTTGCGTGATTTCTCAGCCGTTTCCCAACAGCAAAGTGAAAGTGGAAAAAGGCCTATTTACAACCGCGACACACGCAATAAGAGTTGACTTTTAGTTAGGATTGATATCAAAGTGATTTCCTTTCTGCCCAATTAGGCTATGTGCGAAGCAGGGAAGCTGCCTGGCGCCGTTCATATTTCTGGAATCTCTTTGCCTTTTTTCGAGGCTGGATTTACTTAGGCGTGCTCTGTATGGAGCCCCTGTGACTTAAAAAAAGACAGCTAATTAATTGAGGCCTCCCTGTCATTCCCATCTGCTCCTGAGAAACAAAACAACTCCAGCTTCCCCCCCCCAAAAAAACAACTCTAAACGTGGGTATTTTCAGCAAACTGGAGTGATTCCTACGGCGAAATGAATGGCTGTGCATCTCTCTGTGTGTGTGTGTTTAATTTCCTCTGCTGAATATTTCTGCTCTGGTTATTTGCATATCATTAGGAAGAGTTGCCATTTGGATGCGCCTTTTTTGCACCAGAGGGAGTCCAAGGAAGAAAGCCGGGCTGGGGGTCTCACTTCTCCATCAAATGATTTACTCAGATCGTTCACTAGAGGGTAGGCTTGGAATTATGAAAAGATTTTTATAACGGCACTTGTCGGTACAAGAGGTGCTCTGCCGGCAATACACAAAATAAAGAGAGACAGGCAACAGAGCGTTTTTATTTTGTTTACAGCCGCGGTGTTTAATTTCCTGGGGAACCAGAAAATATTTTTGTCTCTCTGAAACGTCTTGTGATGCAGTGGTGTTTGTGAGATTTTCGGAGGAATTGGCCCTCTGATCATCTGTTCTTGGCAAAAGTATTTTTTGTTTTAGCTGTACTGGTAGAATGGTCCTCAAGTAGACCTTGGGACGGACGGACGGATGGATGGATGGATGGATGGATGGATGGATGGATAGATAGATGTTGCCCCAAGCTTGTAAGAGATACAAAGTACAGTGAGTCCTCTTTATCCATGGATTCGACTCACCGTGGGTTCAGAACCTGTGGTAGAGGACCCACAGGGCTCCTGGACATGATCAGAAGTATCTTCTGGTCGTGTCCTGGAGGCTTGTGAGACCCATAGAGCCTGAGACGCGGGGCCTGTATGGGCCTCAGAACATGACTAGAAGGCTCTTCCAGTCCTGTCCAATTGGACCCCAACATGTGGATTTATTTAACTTGAGGTTTTGGTATCTGCGGTGGTGCGGAAACGAATCCCCTTGGGCACCAAGGTCCAACGTGCAGGGGTCTGTATCTTGAGAGTGCCGCGATCCAAGGGCCTGCCCATACGTCAGACCAAACACCTGGTTTCAGGTTGGCATGTCTCCATTCAGGCATCAATGCTGCGGAACCTCTTCCTCTGCCCTCCTGTTAAGGAACACAGATCTTCAGTAGTCCCTGGGCAGGTGGTGGACGAATTGCCCCAGTTGTTCTCCCAGGTTCAGCGCTGGTCTCTGTGGGGGTTGATGCTATGACCTCCATGGCCTTGGTTCCTCTTTTTTTCAGAGATGGAGATGGGCTCCAAAAGCCATTGGCCACAATCCAGAGGTGGTTGAGCACTTTTGAAATCCCACTAGTAGAAGATGAGGCAACACAGTCCGCAAACCTCTTTCAATCTCCCACCAAGCAAGAGACAAAGTAGGCAGGATTTGTCCCTCTACCATGGGCCCTGCCCCCTTGCCTGCTATGGGGAGCAAGACTCCAGGTGGAGACGAGTGACCTTGGAGAAGATGCCCAAGAGGATCTGTGGCTGTTTTGTGACCCATTTCAGTGGGCTATTTCAAAGGCTGTCCTTGGCATCCTTGTGGCTCTTCCGAAGGAAGTTGCAGCATCCCTTTGCGCCCTAGCATAGCGCATCATTCATTCAAAGAAAGCCGCTTGCACGTCTCCATTCAGAAGCGCACACAATCCAAACCCTTGAGTGCTCTTCCAGTAGCTGTTGAGATTCTGACCCATGTTTCTCGCTCTTTCTTCTTTTTTTTTAATTGTCGTTGTTCTTAGTTTTTGGGTGGATTAATACAAATTTGCATTTGTAATTGCTCATCTAGCCACTTGAGAACCATTAGGGGTTTTAAAAAAATAATTTGGAATGGTACACATAAGTCTTTTTTTTTTTTTTTGAAGAACAGCCTCGAGGATTATCACAGAAAGAGAATGCCTGCCTGCGTCTCATTGTGTTTATTTTTTCTGTACAAGAACTACATTTATGGGCACCTGTTGGGTTCTCCAGGGGGTACGATCAGCATTTAAAGATTCAGCTTCGTTGCTTTGTTGCTTACGTACAGACACAACAGATGTCCATGCCACTATGGGCTGAAGTCGCCAGCTACAGAACATAAGAGCCCTGCTGGATCAGACCAAATTAATATTGGTGTTAATGAAGACAGTTTGTTTAGTATCAAATAGTGTCGCACAAGAATTAAAGTAAGGAGTGCCCCGCTGGATCAGGCCAAAGGCCCACCTAGTCCAGCTTCCTGTATCTCACAGTGGCTCACCAGATGCTTCAGGGAGCACACAAGGCTTCCTGTTTCTCACAGTGGTCCACCAGAAGCCTCAGGGATCACACGAGACAACAAGATGCTTGCATCCTGTTGCCACTCCCTTGCACCTGGCATTCAGATATTCAGGTCTAGGACCAGGAGGTTGCATTTTACCGATCACAGCTTGTAACCCCAAGATTGAAGAACACTGCTCTCCGATTTCCTGCTGTAGGCAGAGGGTTGGACGAGATGACTTTGCGGGACATTTCCAGCTCTACGATCCTGTGCTTTTCAAAACCAAAACCCAGGTCCAAAAGCTGTTGGCAAAAGAAATGGTTCCCTGTCTCCAAAGGGGGGTCACAACCTGAAAGAAGATGCAGAAGAGACACCAGCAAACAGCCACTGGGGGAGATACTCTGCTGGGCGAGTAGGAACAGTTGCTCTCCCCCTGCTAAATCTAAGAGGAGCGCCACTGTCAGCTTAATTGCAAGGATGCGCCGCATTTAATTGCAAAGGTGTTAATTGCAAGTTATAATTTTGAGTGTTTGTTCCAGTTGATGGGGAGATGAACTTCCTGTGTGTTTAAGAGCACAATCCCATCCTGGAGTTAGGCCAGCAAAGTTTGGCCGGCACCAGGGCCACCGTTAAGCGTGTTTGGACCACTCTCGGAGTCGAGGAGGATGGCGCACGTCTGTGTGCTGGCCTCTCTGACTCAGAGAGTGGGCCAAACATACTTGACCGTGTCTCTTGGGCCGGTCAAGCTCTGCTGGCTGAACTTGTGCCGGCCTAACTCCAGGTTAGGATTGTGCTCTAAATGTAGTAATGTTAATCCTGGGAGCCTTAGGCAAATCCATATCAGTTTAACCCAGCGAGGAGTTGTGCCCACCTAAGATGAAAAACAAATGACAAAACCAGCATCCTTTAATGTGCGATCCCTGCCATTTTGTCTCCGCCGTAATTGGAACGTCTTGGCTTGAAACACTTTTGCTAATCGCTCGTCTGTTTTGTAGACTGGGCTTTCTTGGCGCTGTGTTTGTGCATGTGCGCGCCAGGCTAAAAACGTAACTGCTGCAATAATTTTGAATGTATGCCATGATCATTGGAGCCATTTTCCTTCATTTTGCCGTTCTTCAAATGCCTCTTAACAGCCAGAGCGGGGGGTGTGTGTGTGTGGAATTGCAATGCTGTGGCTGTCTCACTCTGTGCCACGGCACGCTCCCATAGCCACAAACCAGGGCTTGTTGTGTCTGGATGTGGCCCGTGTGGGCCGGGCACATGCCTATTTGTGGTGCTTTTAATGCCACCTTTTTAGAAAACCAAACTCAGAGCGGTTAAATGAGATACACTATCACATGTGCAGGACAAAAATTCCGGCAGCAGTGGCAATGAGACCCAATGGCATCAAGAACACAGGTGGGAGTCCTGTACCCATAGATCCCGTATCAGTGGGGGGGGGGAATCCATGGTGCTGATCCCCATGGATCTGGGGGCACTCCTGTACAGTATGAAGTAAAGGTAAAGGTTTCCCCACGACCGAATGGTCTAGTCGTGACCGACTGTAGGGGGCGGTGCTCATCTCCGTTTCAAAGCCTGTAGAGCCAGCGTTTGTCCAAGGACAAGCTTCCGTGGTCATGTGGCCGGCTTGACTATACGCCATGGTGCACGGAATGCCGTGACCTTCCCTCCGAAGTGGTCCCTATTAATCTACTCGCATTTTTAGGTGCTTTCGGACTTCTAGGTTGGCAGGAGCTGGGACAAGCGAGGGGAGCTCGCTCCGTCGCGCGGTCTCGAACTCCCAACCTTCCGGTCAGAAAGCCCAGCAGCAGCGGTTTAACCCGCAGCCCCACCACATCCAGCATGAAGTCGGACCCCCCATAAGGGAGGGAGCTTTCAAACCCTGGGATTAGATGATCACTGAAAAGGTGATCTCAGTGGTGGGCCAGAGAGCACGGTTTCAGCAGCGATTTGCCAAGATTCAGCCGGTTGATTGGGAATATTAGATCCTTCAGGTCATGTGGTCCCGTTGGGAGCTTTAAAAGCCCAGTGCTGGCCCTGAAAACGAATTCCAAGCCTTGTAGCTGCCCTGAAATGAAACTCTCGAAGCCAGTGAGTGGTTCTCTGAAGCACCGGGATCCCCTTTCTCACCATTCTCCTCGCTCCTGTTCCCGCTAGACTTTGACTTCAGCGTGCCCGGCTCCATGAAGCTCCACAACCTCATCTCCAAGCTGAAGAAGTGGATCAAAATCCTGGAGGCCAAGACGAAGCAGCTCCCCAAGTTCTTCCTCATCGAGGAGAAGTGCCGCTTCCTCAGCAACTTCTCGGCCCAGACGGCGGAAGTGGAGATTCCCGGCGAGTTCCTCATGCCGAAGCCGACCCATTACTACATCAAGATCGCGAGGTACGATCCGGGTCGCAAAGTGGGGCGGGGGGGGGGAACGAGGTTGCGACAGTTGAGATCTAGGATCAGTTCTCCTTAAGAAAAGACCACCTTGAAGCCCCTGCGACTCGGGTGTAAACTTACAGCAGTCTACCACGTGATTCAGTGGTGTCATTCAAATGATTTAGGAACAGGAACTCACTTTTGATTGGCACTTGTCGGGAACCCGGAACCAGCCACGGAGCCCGTTAGGATCCGGAACGCCCGTTCTGGTCCATTCCCCCTGAATGACATCACTGACGTGATTTTTCCAGCATCCTACCCACCCGCCACGAGAGAGGACGTTCCATTGCCCAGAGTCCGGAAAACCGACTGATCTCTACCAAAAGAGCTTGTAAATTTTAATTTTTTTTAAAAAAAAATCACGATGTCGTTTTTCCAAATCGAATGACAAAAGGCACAAAGCCCACCCCTGGCCTCTGCCGAGGCGCATAATGAAAGCACGGCCGCTTTTAAAAGGGCGCATCTCATTACGAAGAGTCGTAATGGGACTGTTAGTTTTACAGGGGCTCAGGGACTAATTCGCTGCCTTTTGTTCGCGTTCGGTATGGAGTTTCTCTCCCCCCTTTTAAATCTCGCTTTCATCTTGAAAGAGAGAAATGGAGCTTTAGACTCTGAAAGACGGGGTGCTTTTATCTCTCTCTCACTCTCTCTTTTCCTTTCTCCCCCCCCCCGCCATTTCTTTTCATGATAGATTTATGCCCAGAGTGGAGATAGTCCAAAAACACAACACTGCCGCCAGGAGACTGTACATCCGAGGCCATAATGGGAAGATATACCCGTATCTCGTCATGAACGACGCTTGCCTGACCGAGTCGCGCAGGGAGGAGCGGGTACTGCAGCTCCTGCGTCTCCTCAACCCCTGTCTGGAGAAGAGGAAAGAAACCACGAAGAGGCATCTGTTTTTCACAGGTGGGTGGGGCGGCCGTTCCCAGGCCGTGGCCCGGGTTGCAAAGCACGGTGCTCCCTTTCAGGGGGCTGGAAGAGCTTTTGTGACGAAGAGCCTTTTAAGATGCAGTCGGAAGTGTAATTAGTCTGCGGAACCCCTTGCCACCGGAGGTGGTGGTGGCGGCAGCATCGGCGTCTGGCCTGGATGCCTTGAAAAAAGGGGGATTGGGCAGATTGTTGTAGGAAATGTCCAATGTGCAAGGGTGTGGCCACAGGATGCAGGCCTCTTGTTGCCTTGTGTGCTCCCTGAGG
>JAJKFI010019300.1:0-14258 GCA_029204185.1 Lerista edwardsae | reverse complement strand
AAAAGTGGGATCCCTTTCCATTAAGTGGCTGTTTTTCACCCTCTGCGCAGCAGTTGTGTGGAGTCGGGTTGCTCGCTAATGCGTCCGGCTAGCAGATAGCGCTCGGCTCGTTGGGGATTGCGGTCTCATTTTAAAACAAAATGGGGTCTTTTTGTCTCTTTGCGTCCTTTTTATCTGCCTAAGCAAGCGCTTCTGAATCTCCCGCGTGCTCTTGCATTATGCAGATGTCTGGCGGGCGAAGTGACACAACTGCGTCCTCCCTGGTGTCTCTTTGACTTTCTTTGAGAAGCGCTCTCTTGGAGAGAGTGGGAGAACACTTTTCCGCCCCACTCATCCAGCAGGACTCCTGCTTCAGATATATAATCAGGCAGGCGCCTATAAATGTCCAAAATAGGGAGCATGCGCTTAGCACGCTGATTTGCCAACATTTTTGTTCTCGTAGCGCGCTGACCTCTATGGTCAACTCTATGGTCTTCACCTCTTGTGATGTCATTTCCAGCTTCTGGGACCCTTCCGGGTTCTGCCGCTTCCGCAGAACCTGGAAGAGTATTTTTCAGCCATGTTCAACTACTCTGCACCAAACTCCAGGGGCGCACCTGTGGCCCTTCTGTGGCACACCAACATGCCACAGCACAGCCGTTTTAAATGGCTGGCATCGCTTAATGATATGTGGTCTTTGTTGAATGCTTTCAGGTACACATTTCTCAGGGGATATCCAATCTGGACTTCTCTGTTTCAATGTGCCCTGCCATGTAGAGCATTAAAGCAGAGGTGGCATCAGGGGTCAGCCAGGTTGAGCACAGGCACACTGGCCGGGCTGACCCTTTGGGGCTGTTGGTGGTGCCCTATACGCCATTGGAGTGCAATGGGCAGGACTTTGCCCCAGGGCATCACTGCACCATGTTGATAGCACCGTGTCAGTGGTTCCATTTTCATGGCAGATGCTGGTTAATCATACATCAAGCTGGGAGATGAGTGTGATAGGGGTTTATACCGTACGTATTTTGTCTCAAAACAGGTTGGGCGAGTCTATCCTCAGGCAGTCTACTTCCCTATCCGGACCCTCTATTTGACCCTGAAGATAGAACAGCGCGAACGCTACAAAAGTGGTGAGTGGAGAATCTCTCATGTCGCAATGTCCCCTGTGGCTTATTTTCAGTAGATGGAGTTGATACTTTTCCTTTAAAGGTAAACACACACACACACGCACACGGACACGCACACGCACGCACATGCACGCACACACACACACACCCTTTATTAAAAAGGTAAAGGTTTCCCCAGGACCGAATGGTTTAGTCGTGACCCACTATAGAGGGCGGTGCTCATCTCCGTTTCTAAGCCAAAGAGCCGGCGTTTGTCCGAGGACAAGCTTCCATGGTCGTGTGGCCGGCATGACTCTACGTCAAGGCGCACGGAACGCCGTTACCTTCCCACCAAAGTGGTACCTATTGATCTACTCACATTTTTACATGCTTTTGGACTGCTAGGTTGGCAGGAGCTGGGACAAGCGTTGGGAGCTCACTCCGTCGCGCGATCTTGAACTCCCAACCTTCTGGTCAGCAAGCTCAGCAGCAGCGGCTTAGCCCGCAGCACCACCACGTCCTCCCACCCTTTATTAGCCTAAGTTAAAAAAGGAAAACAAGACAGTAAGACTCAGATTAAACCAAACATGGGCAGAGAAAATAAAGATTAATAGATTTTTTTTTAACCCTCACGTGCTTGGAAAAAAATAGTTTACTACTTGGATAAATGAGGTCTGAAAACCCCCCGATAGGTCAGTATTAATTCTTATGAGATCCCACAGACCTTAGCATTTTTTCCTTCAACACAAAAACTTCCCAGAAAAAAAAAAGTAAAAAAAAAGTCTGAATAATGAAGCAAAGCTATTGTCAATGTTGGGTAACTGACTTCCGAGCCAGAAAAGAAATTGCCTGCAAAAGCTCGATGGAGAGACTTGTTGGGAATATACGTTGTGTTTGAAGCTGAAGTTTTCCTCCACATTTTCTGGCTCTCTGTGAATTGCATTAGCTCCTGTTCAAACTGACGGTTGCTACACTCCCTGCCAAAACTCTGCGTGGACTCGCTTTCGGGAAGTGACTCTTCCCGTTGGCCCATGTTTACGTTGGTCCCATCAGATCGTGGGAGTTTTCAGAGTGGAAAGACTGCGTGTTCATTTTGGAAAGATGCTCCCTCCGTTTCACGGCGCGCAGGTTTTATGGCGAATATCAATGTCAATGTTGAGAGGACGCTGAGAGCCACAAGCCCAGCTGCATTTTCCAGCTCGGGTCTTCAGAGACTTGTTTTCTTTGTTAGCCTCATTGTAGTGGCAACAAGCGGTGCTTGTCTGCAGCAGCAAAAGAAACCGTGTTGCCGTGTCTGTTCGTAGCTCGTCTGTTGACCTAGCAAAATTGCAGTTCCTTTCCTAATTTCCAGTGAAATTTCAACTTCCTTTAAGGCTCTGGAAAGACTTGGTAGTCTTAATGAGACTTTTTGACTCACGTTACTGGTGTTGTTATTTTTTTCCCTCTTCCTGCAAGACTCCGGACAGCAGCAGCCCAGTTCGGTTGGAAATCAGTCTCACTCCGCGTCGGATCCGGGGCCGATCCGCGCCACAGCCCCCATGTGGCGCTGCAGCCGGATCATGCACATGCAGCGGGAGTTGCACCCGACCCTCCTCTCCTCGCTGGAAGGGATTGTCGACCAGATGGTCTGGTTCCGGGAGAACTGGCACGAGGAGGTATTTGTTTATTGAATGCTTAGTTAAGAAAACACCTATATCGCCACCCTGTGCTTGTAGCACACTGCTCTGTCGCCTGTTGCAGCGCCACATCATGACATCACTTCCGGGTTCTCTCCGGAGGAGGGAGTGCTCACTGCAGCCACTTCCTGCCCCTTGTCTTGTGGAGGCCCCCCTTGAAGGGAAACCTCCATAAGAGTAGGAACGGGGGACGACGACAAAGCTGCAAGCAGCGTCTCTGCAGCCTTCCTGGGCCGCAGTATATTTATTCATTTAATGTATTTTTATACCGCCGTCCTCCAGATTTCACTGGGCACAAGGCGGTTTACATTGGCAGGCTGTTGATAAACCCCATCTTTTCCCCTTCAGTTGGGATTTGTACAACTCTTGTTCTATATACAACACGAAGACCCCTCAATTTCTCCAGAAGTTTCCCCTTTCAGTGTGTGGTCCTGATCCTGGCTGCACTCTGACACCTTCAGAGCCTTCACAGGCAGCCGCAGATCACACCTTGGCCAGTTCTCGAGATTTCATCCGTCTTTTTGTCAGCTGACTCTTCCCCACTCCTCACATTCCTCCACGAGCTCCGTCGGCGACTTCCGGTCTCCCATCCAAGGCCGGTCCTGCTTAGCATCTTCAGGCAGGGCAACAGCTCCGCCTCCAGACCGCACTTCCTGTGCGTATTTTTATGTGCTTATCTTGGAGACCTCCCACCCACCCCACCCCGTTTAAAAGTCCCTGTTTGTGTTTGTGGCACCAGGTCCTTCGACAGCTGCAGCAGGGCCTGGCCAAGTGCTACTCGGTGGCCTTTGAGAAAAGCGGAGCGGTCTCCGATGCCAAAATCACGCCCCACACGCTGAACTTTGTCAAGAAGCTGGTCAGCACCTTCGGAGTTGGCCTGGAAAATGTCTCCAACGTCTCCACCATGTTCTCCAGCGCCGCTTCAGAGTCGCTGGCCAGGAGAGCCCAGGCCACTGCTCAAGATCCCGTCTTTCAGAAACTGAAAGGGCAGTTCACGACAGGTGGGTGGTCTTCATGCAGGTCAATGTCTTCTTGTTGCCCCTCTTGCCACTTTTAATGGGGTTCCAAACACTGGGCACATTCTGCTCTGGGGGCAGTCAGCGCACAGTGGGCCAAGTCAGGCTAGAATCCTGATAGGTCCAGGGGTTCTTAAAGTGTGCATCGCAAAACACGGTAGGGCAGTGGTTCCCAAAACCGGGTCGGGACCCACCAGCGGGTCACGAGCCAATTTCAGGTGGGTTGCAAAGCACCTAGAGCAGCCATATTGAAAATACGGGGAGTTGGAATGCCGGAACGGGGGAGGGCTGTGTGGTTGTTTGGCTTGTGTCAAGGCTGTAAATAGGCTTGTTTTTCTTTCTGATTCACTTTGCTATTAGAAAATGGTTGAGAAATAACCCATTCTTCATTATTATCCATTTAATAATGATAATAATAATACAAGTTAAAGGCCTCACAATCTAAAAGAATGCAGAACACCCCCAGCAACAGCTACTAAAAAGACACTGTGCTGGGATGAAGAGGGACTATTATTCTCCTCCTGCTAAATATGAGAGGGACCAATTCAACGTAACCCTTTCCCCAAAGTTTATATCAAACATAAAGAGGCTTGCTGGTAATAAGATTTGTTGTTGTTGTTTTTATTATTATCAGACAATATAATGCATTTTTGGTTTTTTCCCCCCTCCGTACTTTGTAATAGTTTATGAAATTAGGCTGCTGTGTAGCAAGTGAACATAACAGTTGGCAATTAGGTAATTTTCTATTTCTGCCATAAAGAATGTTAAATTACTTTTTCAAAAAATTTTTGGCAAAGGATTACGTTCCAATAAAAAGTCTCCCTGTGCTAAGTGCTAAAATTTTATAAAGCCATTTAGGGATTTGAAGAAATCGATAGAGGGTTCAGGTTTCCAGTTAAAGAATGCGCAATGGTGGTGGTAGGCTCTCAAAACAGTCAGAGGGTTACGTCTTCCCAAAATTAGTCGATCTGCACAAGCGACATAATTTAGAGCGCAGTCCTAATTTGGAGTTGGGCCGGCACAGTTGGGCCGTCTCAAGGGCCACCGTAAAGCGCGTTTGGAGCACTCTTGGAGTCAGGGAGGATGGCGCACGTCTGTGTGCTGGCCTCTGACTCCAAGCGTGGTCCAGACATACTTCACGGCGGCCCTTGTGCTGCCCTAACTCCAGGATAGGATTGCGCTCTGAAGCTTTTTGGCTTCTGACATTCATGACATTACTCCCCCCACCCGTATAAATTGTATCATTTAAATAAATAGCTATAATTGGCCTTTTAAAGGGATAATTTGGGAAGCATTAGGTTACTATTTATCTAGTCTATTAACCTCGGTATCTGCATGAGGACCATTTCCCCCCCTTGGATACCAAAATCCATACATAGTGAAATCTGCTGTCTGCCCCCACCCCGCGACATTCAATTCTGCCTACTTCAGAGACAGATTTTTTCCAGCTTCCTGCTCTTTTTTTTTTTTTGATAAATTCCTGTGCAAACTAGGCAGCTCCATTCCTTCCCCCTTCTCTTGAATTAGTTAGGTTGGATGGGAAGAGAGCTGGACTGATTCAAGCAGTGATTTAGAGGATTGTGATTTTGGAAGGGTGCTGCTGGATGTGGTGTGTGTGTGTGTGTGTGTGTGTGTGTGTGTGTGAGATGCTTTCACCTGCAAGATGCTTTCACTTTGTAGAAGTGCCCTGCATATCTTTTTCTCAAGTAAATAATTTTTATTTCTTTTAGTTATGGGACAGGGAAAAGGTTGCACATAGGTATAGGGGAGACAAAGGTTTACACAATAGGAAAATAGTGGAGGGTTACAACCATTGATTATATATTGTAATCATCTACAATAACTTCCTTCTACATCTATCAATCACCATACTACAACCTCATAGATTCCTTATGATCTACAATTCAATTACAGGATAATTTCAGTGGCATGTGTACATAATCTCTTATATTCAATTGCTTACTCTTTGCTAAATAACAAAACCATTTCTCCTCTTAAAGCATATGCATACACCAGAAAACAATAAGTGCAAGAGAAAAAAAAAAGAATAAATGAGGAAAAACTACAGCCTAAAGTATAATAATCTACAATGTCCTACAAATTTCTATAACTATTTAACATCCTTATACATTTCTATATTCTAATAGTTCAGTTACAATATAATCTCAATAGAATGTATACATCATCTCCTTAAGTTTGATTGCATTCTTGTTCTCTCTTATATCACCCAGGATATCTTCTTGGGGGTGGGGGTGGGGGCTTAGAGAACTGCTTGGGCTCGAGGGGAAACAGAGTGTGCAACTTAAGCGGAATTATTTTGTCATTTCCACTTTGGATTTGAAACTCAGTCATGCGTGGTGGTGTTCTTCGGCACTTCTGCTTGTTAATTTGCACAAGGTCACATCTTAATAAGCACTGCGCCGCAGCTGAGAAGCCGAGGTGTCGGGATTGCGGCGCCTGCATGCTTGGAAAAAGTTGTGGAAATGGCTCTTGGAGGTAGTAGGGGGTGGGTGTTTCCGGGGAGCAAGGTCCCAAGCCTTATGGGCCCGGCGCAGGTGGGTTGGTCGTACTGCCAGCGCGGTGTCACAAAAGTTACACCGGTCTAACACTGGTGGGTTGAGCCTACCGCTGGCGCTGGGCCTGAGGCCGTAGGCACTTGACCCCAGCACCAGGAAACCTGATGTGGAGCCACCCAGATTTAAGCACCACCGGCAGTGGGCTGTATTGGGGTGGCAGAAGGGGGGGCATAACTGGGCATGGGGAGGGGCAGGACAGAGTGGGCCCCAGCGGGTGGGGGGCCAACGGTTGGCCTCCACTGTTGTATCCTATCCTCCATGTATCTTGTTCCTCCAAGAGGAAACCTCCAATGGGATTCCTCTTGAGAACCTCCATGTTGGTCCGCACAGCCCAACATGGCGGTTCTCAAGAGGAAACCCATTGCCAGATGAATGTCCCCTTCCCGCAAGGAACCTCCAATGGCTGACTGGCTCCCGTTGGATGCCGTGGTAGCCATTTTTGCATCGCGGCTCCTAGAGGGACCGGCCAGTTTAGGACTGTCGGTCTTACCTGCACACAATAGGTTTACTTCTGTATCAAATAAATAACACCCTTTTCAAGCATCTCTAGTGAGGTTCCAAACGCGTTGAACACTTTGGCCAAATCAAAACCGTTATAAAAATGTATAACCAACATTTCCCCTCTGCCTTAAAAAATAAATTCATGTGAAGCAGCCAGAATGCAGAAGGGATTGCCTGGTTTTAGACGAATAAAACCTTTTTTTTTTTTTTTTATGCCTTTTACTGATTTGGAACATTGTGCTTTTTCAATTATGATTAGGCCCAAGCGGTTGTGGGATTAAAATGGCCATTTTAGCCCGCGCAAGACGCAATTGCTTTAATCTGTTAAACACGGGCCGTAATTCAGAGTTGACGGGCGGCAGAAAATGGCCGCAATTAAATTGGTCGATACGTTTTGTCCTTTTTTTTTTCTTTAGGGGTTCCAAGAATTTAATTCCTTCTGCAAAAAATAAGTTTTTGATTAATTTGCCACAGGAATGGAATCTGCACTCCTGAATTAATGGCAAGTTAATTACTGTGCTGGTCGTGGCCGAGAATCAATCATCACTTTGGGCGATCTCTTGGTCTTGGCGGTGGTTGTGTCCTTGGGTCTTCCTTTGAGTCGATGGATGTTCAGCCCTTGATGCTCCTCAAAGCTAACTGCTGCTCCAGTTTTCTGAACATCTCTGAAGGCATGTTTGTCGGCCGATATTTGCAGCTGTGAGTTGTGAAAGCTGTTGTGTGTTTTGGAAAAGCGGTCCAGGCCGCCTTGTGTCCTTGCGATTTCCTGGAAATGGCCAAGATAAATGGCCCACGTCATAGGTCTGGTTCAGACACAACACTGAGACAGACCCTCGTTAGTTTCCGTAAACTGGATTGAACAGAATATCCTCAAAACAGGCTTCAGTTTGGGCTGGAAACACATTGAGAACCAAATCTCAATCCTCAGCAAGTTGCTAATTCGGGTTCCCTTGATTCGGTTTTTTTTTTTTTTTTTTAGTTTCTCTCTCTCAAAATCAAGTTTATTAAGCTTAGCTGGAACAGGCAAGTTGAAGCTCTGCAGGAAGGCATCTGGGTCAGAACAAATTGTGGCATTACAAGATGTGGGAGAACTTTGCCTGGCAAGCAGGGGAATCCCTTTTGCTTTGATCAGTGGTTCTCAAACTTTTTAGCACTGGGACCCCCTTTTTAGAATGACAGTCTGTCCGGGACCCACAAGTGATGTCATGGCCGGAAGTGCCGTCATTGTTGACGCCAGAGCCTGCTGCTTTCCTGAGAACGCAGCAGTCAGTTGCGTGATTTCTCAGCCGTTTCCCAACAGCAAAGTGAAAGTGGAAAAAGGCCTATTTACAACCGCGACACACGCAATAAGAGTTGACTTTTAGTTAGGATTGATATCAAAGTGATTTCCTTTCTGCCCAATTAGGCTATGTGCGAAGCAGGGAAGCTGCCTGGCGCCGTTCATATTTCTGGAATCTCTTTGCCTTTTTTCGAGGCTGGATTTACTTAGGCGTGCTCTGTATGGAGCCCCTGTGACTTAAAAAAAGACAGCTAATTAATTGAGGCCTCCCTGTCATTCCCATCTGCTCCTGAGAAACAAAACAACTCCAGCTTCCCCCCCCCCAAAAAAACAACTCTAAACGTGGGTATTTTCAGCAAACTGGAGTGATTCCTACGGCGAAATGAATGGCTGTGCATCTCTCTGTGTGTGTGTGTTTAATTTCCTCTGCTGAATATTTCTGCTCTGGTTATTTGCATATCATTAGGAAGAGTTGCCATTTGGATGCGCCTTTTTTGCACCAGAGGGAGTCCAAGGAAGAAAGCCGGGCTGGGGGTCTCACTTCTCCATCAAATGATTTACTCAGATCGTTCACTAGAGGGTAGGCTTGGAATTATGAAAAGATTTTTATAACGGCACTTGTCGGTACAAGAGGTGCTCTGCCGGCAATACACAAAATAAAGAGAGACAGGCAACAGAGCGTTTTTATTTTGTTTACAGCCGCGGTGTTTAATTTCCTGGGGAACCAGAAAATATTTTTGTCTCTCTGAAACGTCTTGTGATGCAGTGGTGTTTGTGAGATTTTCGGAGGAATTGGCCCTCTGATCATCTGTTCTTGGCAAAAGTATTTTTTGTTTTAGCTGTACTGGTAGAATGGTCCTCAAGTAGACCTTGGGACGGACGGACGGATGGATGGATGGATGGATGGATGGATGGATGGATGGATAGATAGATGTTGCCCCAAGCTTGTAAGAGATACAAAGTACAGTGAGTCCTCTTTATCCATGGATTCGACTCACCGTGGGTTCAGAACCTGTGGTAGAGGACCCACAGGGCTCCTGGACATGATCAGAAGTATCTTCTGGTCGTGTCCTGGAGGCTTGTGAGACCCATAGAGCCTGAGACGCGGGGCCTGTATGGGCCTCAGAACATGACTAGAAGGCTCTTCCAGTCCTGTCCAATTGGACCCCAACATGTGGATTTATTTAACTTGAGGTTTTGGTATCTGCGGTGGTGCGGAAACGAATCCCCTTGGGCACCAAGGTCCAACGTGCAGGGGTCTGTATCTTGAGAGTGCCGCGATCCAAGGGCCTGCCCATACGTCAGACCAAACACCTGGTTTCAGGTTGGCATGTCTCCATTCAGGCATCAATGCTGCGGAACCTCTTCCTCTGCCCTCCTGTTAAGGAACACAGATCTTCAGTAGTCCCTGGGCAGGTGGTGGACGAATTGCCCCAGTTGTTCTCCCAGGTTCAGCGCTGGTCTCTGTGGGGGTTGATGCTATGACCTCCATGGCCTTGGTTCCTCTTTTTTTCAGAGATGGAGATGGGCTCCAAAAGCCATTGGCCACAATCCAGAGGTGGTTGAGCACTTTTGAAATCCCACTAGTAGAAGATGAGGCAACACAGTCCGCAAACCTCTTTCAATCTCCCACCAAGCAAGAGACAAAGTAGGCAGGATTTGTCCCTCTACCATGGGCCCTGCCCCCTTGCCTGCTATGGGGAGCAAGACTCCAGGTGGAGACGAGTGACCTTGGAGAAGATGCCCAAGAGGATCTGTGGCTGTTTTGTGACCCATTTCAGTGGGCTATTTCAAAGGCTGTCCTTGGCATCCTTGTGGCTCTTCCGAAGGAAGTTGCAGCATCCCTTTGCACCCTAGCATAGCGCATCATTCATTCAAAGAAAGCCGCTTGCACGTCTCCATTCAGAAGCGCACACAATCCAAACCCTTGAGTGCTCTTCCAGTAGCTGTTGAGATTCTGACCCATGTTTCTCGCTCTTTCTTCTTTTTTTTTAATTGTCGTTGTTCTTAGTTTTTGGGTGGATTAATACAAATTTGCATTTGTAATTGCTCATCTAGCCACTTGAGAACCATTAGGGGTTTTAAAAAAATAATTTGGAATGGTACACATAAGTCTTTTTTTTTTTTTTTGAAGAACAGCCTCGAGGATTATCACAGAAAGAGAATGCCTGCCTGCGTCTCATTGTGTTTATTTTTTCTGTACAAGAACTACATTTATGGGCACCTGTTGGGTTCTCCAGGGGGTACGATCAGCATTTAAAGATTCAGCTTCGTTGCTTTGTTGCTTACGTACAGACACAACAGATGTCCATGCCACTATGGGCTGAAGTCGCCAGCTACAGAACATAAGAGCCCTGCTGGATCAGACCAAATTAATATTGGTGTTAATGAAGACAGTTTGTTTAGTATCAAATAGTGTCGCACAAGAATTAAAGTAAGGAGTGCCCCGCTGGATCAGGCCAAAGGCCCACCTAGTCCAGCTTCCTGTATCTCACAGTGGCTCACCAGATGCTTCAGGGAGCACACAAGGCTTCCTGTTTCTCACAGTGGTCCACCAGAAGCCTCAGGGATCACACGAGACAACAAGATGCTTGCATCCTGTTGCCACTCCCTTGCACCTGGCATTCAGATATTCAGGTCTAGGACCAGGAGGTTGCATTTTACCGATCACAGCTTGTAACCCCAAGATTGAAGAACACTGCTCTCCGATTTCCTGCTGTAGGCAGAGGGTTGGACGAGATGACTTTGCGGGACATTTCCAGCTCTACGATCCTGTGCTTTTCAAAACCAAAACCCAGGTCCAAAAGCTGTTGGCAAAAGAAATGGTTCCCTGTCTCCAAAGGGGGGTCACAACCTGAAAGAAGATGCAGAAGAGACACCAGCAAACAGCCACTGGGGGAGATACTCTGCTGGGCGAGTAGGAACAGTTGCTCTCCCCCTGCTAAATCTAAGAGGAGCGCCACTGTCAGCTTAATTGCAAGGATGCGCCGCATTTAATTGCAAAGGTGTTAATTGCAAGTTATAATTTTGAGTGTTTGTTCCAGTTGATGGGGAGATGAACTTCCTGTGTGTTTAAGAGCACAATCCCATCCTGGAGTTAGGCCAGCAAAGTTTGGCCGGCACCAGGGCCACCGTTAAGCGTGTTTGGACCACTCTCGGAGTCGAGGAGGATGGCGCACGTCTGTGTGCTGGCCTCTCTGACTCAGAGAGTGGGCCAAACATACTTGACCGTGTCTCTTGGGCCGGTCAAGCTCTGCTGGCTGAACTTGTGCCGGCCTAACTCCAGGTTAGGATTGTGCTCTAAATGTAGTAATGTTAATCCTGGGAGCCTTAGGCAAATCCATATCAGTTTAACCCAGCGAGGAGTTGTGCCCACCTAAGATGAAAAACAAATGACAAAACCAGCATCCTTTAATGTGCGATCCCTGCCATTTTGTCTCCGCCGTAATTGGAACGTCTTGGCTTGAAACACTTTTGCTAATCGCTCGTCTGTTTTGTAGACTGGGCTTTCTTGGCGCTGTGTTTGTGCATGTGCGCGCCAGGCTAAAAACGTAACTGCTGCAATAATTTTGAATGTATGCCATGATCATTGGAGCCATTTTCCTTCATTTTGCCGTTCTTCAAATGCCTCTTAACAGCCAGAGCGGGGGGTGTGTGTGTGTGGAATTGCAATGCTGTGGCTGTCTCACTCTGTGCCACGGCACGCTCCCATAGCCACAAACCAGGGCTTGTTGTGTCTGGATGTGGCCCGTGTGGGCCGGGCACATGCCTATTTGTGGTGCTTTTAATGCCACCTTTTTAGAAAACCAAACTCAGAGCGGTTAAATGAGATACACTATCACATGTGCAGGACAAAAATTCCGGCAGCAGTGGCAATGAGACCCAATGGCATCAAGAACACAGGTGGGAGTCCTGTACCCATAGATCCCGTATCAGTGGGGGGGGGAATCCATGGTGCTGATCCCCATGGATCTGGGGGCACTCCTGTACAGTATGAAGTAAAGGTAAAGGTTTCCCCACGACCGAATGGTCTAGTCGTGACCGACTGTAGGGGGCGGTGCTCATCTCCGTTTCAAAGCCTGTAGAGCCAGCGTTTGTCCAAGGACAAGCTTCCGTGGTCATGTGGCCGGCTTGACTATACGCCATGGTGCACGGAATGCCGTGACCTTCCCTCCGAAGTGGTCCCTATTAATCTACTCGCATTTTTAGGTGCTTTCGGACTTCTAGGTTGGCAGGAGCTGGGACAAGCGAGGGGAGCTCGCTCCGTCGCGCGGTCTCGAACTCCCAACCTTCCGGTCAGAAAGCCCAGCAGCAGCGGTTTAACCCGCAGCCCCACCACATCCAGCATGAAGTCGGACCCCCCATAAGGGAGGGAGCTTTCAAACCCTGGGATTAGATGATCACTGAAAAGGTGATCTCAGTGGTGGGCCAGAGAGCACGGTTTCAGCAGCGATTTGCCAAGATTCAGCCGGTTGATTGGGAATATTAGATCCTTCAGGTCATGTGGTCCCGTTGGGAGCTTTAAAAGCCCAGTGCTGGCCCTGAAAACGAATTCCAAGCCTTGTAGCTGCCCTGAAATGAAACTCTCGAAGCCAGTGAGTGGTTCTCTGAAGCACCGGGATCCCCTTTCTCACCATTCTCCTCGCTCCTGTTCCCGCTAGACTTTGACTTCAGCGTGCCCGGCTCCATGAAGCTCCACAACCTCATCTCCAAGCTGAAGAAGTGGATCAAAATCCTGGAGGCCAAGACGAAGCAGCTCCCCAAGTTCTTCCTCATCGAGGAGAAGTGCCGCTTCCTCAGCAACTTCTCGGCCCAGACGGCGGAAGTGGAGATTCCCGGCGAGTTCCTCATGCCGAAGCCGACCCATTACTACATCAAGATCGCGAGGTACGATCCGGGTCGCAAAGTGGGGCGGGGGGGGGAACGAGGTTGCGACAGTTGAGATCTAGGATCAGTTCTCCTTAAGAAAAGACCACCTTGAAGCCCCTGCGACTCGGGTGTAAACTTACAGCAGTCTACCACGTGATTCAGTGGTGTCATTCAAATGATTTAGGAACAGGAACTCACTTTTGATTGGCACTTGTCGGGAACCCGGAACCAGCCACGGAGCCCGTTAGGATCCGGAACGCCCGTTCTGGTCCATTCCCCCTGAATGACATCACTGACGTGATTTTTCCAGCATCCTACCCACCCGCCATGAGAGAGGACGTTCCATTGCCCAGAGTCCGGAAAACCGACTGATCTCTACCAAAAGAGCTTGTAAATTTTAATTTTTTAAAAAAAAAAATCACGATGTCGTTTTTCCAAATCGAATGACAAAAGGCACAAAGCCCACCCCTGGCCTCTGCCGAGGCGCATAATGAAAGCACGGCCGCTTTTAAAAGGGCGCATCTCATTACGAAGAGTCGTAATGGGACTGTTAGTTTTACAGGGGCTCAGGGACTAATTCGCTGCCTTTTGTTCGCGTTCGGTATGGAGTTTCTCTCCCCCCTTTTAAATCTCGCTTTCATCTTGAAAGAGAGAAATGGAGCTTTAGACTCTGAAAGACGGGGTGCTTTTATCTCTCTCTCACTCTCTCTTTTCCTTTCTCCCCCCCCCCGCCATTTCTTTTCATGATAGATTTATGCCCAGAGTGGAGATAGTCCAAAAACACAACACTGCCGCCAGGAGACTGTACATCCGAGGCCATAATGGGAAGATATACCCGTATCTCGTCATGAACGACGCTTGCCTGACCGAGTCGCGCAGGGAGGAGCGGGTACTGCAGCTCCTGCGTCTCCTCAACCCCTGTCTGGAGAAGAGGAAAGAAACCACGAAGAGGCATCTGTTTTTCACAGGTGGGTGGGGCGGCCGTTCCCAGGCCGTGGCCCGGGTTGCAAAGCACGGTGCTCCCTTTCAGGGGGCTGGAAGAGCTTTTGTGACGAAGAGCCTTTTAAGATGCAGTCGGAAGTGTAATTAGTCTGCGGAACCCCTTGCCACCGGAGGTGGTGGTGGCGGCAGCATCGGCGTCTGGCCTGGATGCCTTGAAAAAAGGGGGATTGGGCAGATTGTTGTAGGAAATGTCCAATGTGCAAGGGTGTGGCCACAGGATGCAGGCCTCTTGTTGCCTTGTGTGCTCCCTGAGG
>JAJKFI010019297.1:0-28778 GCA_029204185.1 Lerista edwardsae | reverse complement strand
GCCTTGTGTGCTCCCTGAGGCACCTGGTGGGCCACTGTGAGATGCAGGAAGCTGGGCTAGATGGGCCTTTGGCCTGATCCAGCGGGGCTCTTCTTAAACCAGTCCTTGCTTCAGAGGGCCTACAGACCCCTGCAAATCTGGTTCCCTCCATGGGCACGCCTGGGGCAGCCCAAGTGCCTTACGCCATGTTTGCAACAGCTTTGGGCTGACGCAATGCACATGCGTCGGCCCAGCATGCATCTTGGATTGCGCCATAAGTCTCTCCTTGCGCCAAGCTGCCAGAATGAAGCATCACCTCACCTCTAACAACAGTTCCAGCGCCTTAAAACATATGCAATTGGGCTTTGGGAAGGTGTTTAAACTTAAAACTGTGCTCTGCAACAATCTATCAGGCCCACGTCCTGTTGTGCTTGTTCCGCCACCTGACAAAACCTTTGTGTGCCGCAGAGCTTGCGCTGTGTAGCGTTTTCCTGCCTCCTAGAGCTTAATGGAGGTACCGGAGAACCGGTTACTCCATTGTGTGTGTCAATTCTGTGCGTGAGCCAGAATCACTAAATAAGTCACATTTTAATGGAAATGTGTTGAAATTCCTGAACGAAAAGGGGGGGGGAAGTCTTCCGTTTCCCAAATGCAAACAGTTACTTCCACCTGAGGATTGTTGTTGTGGCGCTGGAGGGAAAGGACGTCCATTCATAAGAACATAAGAAGAGCCCTGATGGATCAGGCCAAAGGCCCATCTAGTCCAGTTTCCTGTATCTCACAACGGCCCACCAGGTGCCCCAGGGAGGCATGAGACAACAAGATGCTTGCATTCAGAGACGGCCAATGAAGAAGTGCTCTGCTTTTCCCCTCCCCTCCCGGATGTCGCCCCTTGCAAGGGGAAAAACTTTTCACTGCAATCCTTCCAGCAATTCATTACGCACTAACCGGGTTTTCTCCAAACCTCTGTTCTCTCCCCCCCCTCTTCTTCCGTGTTCTTTCCAGTCCCCCGAGTCGTGGCGGTCTCCCCGCAGATGCGCCTGGTGGAAGACAACCCCTCGTCCCTCTCCCTGGTGGAGATCTACAAGCAGCGCTGCGCCAAGAAGGGCATTGAGCACGACAGCCCCATTTCGCGGTACTACGACCGGCTCGCCACCGTCCAGGCCCGCGGGACGCAGGCCAGCCACCAGGTGTGGTATCCGTCTGACTGCTGCCTTTGGACGCCCTCTTTCCCCTTTGCTCGTCCCCCCCATCCCTTTTGCTTTCCTGGCCTTGCGTCCAGCGCCCCCACCTCGTCCTCTTTTCGCTTCTTCCTTTTATTGGCGAAATAATATCGCCGAGCCGAGCCGCCCGCGGACTGCACAGGCCCCTGCATCGCATTAAGCTGACGGCCAGCCTTCAAAAGCACAAACCCTCCAAAGAGCCTCATTACCTCTCTGCCTTGGATGATTAATAGAGTCTAACTGTGGCCAGCTCAAAAGGCAGGTTACGTAACGGAGCAGCTGCATTAGATGGCGTGAGAGGGGCTGTGGCAACGTAGCCCCGATGCAGCGGTTCTCCTTGGGTGTCATAGTGAGCCAGAGTAGCATCTGCAGGCACGTTTTGTTCTTGTGATGTCCACAGCATCCTGTGGGTCCCTAGTGGGAGCTGGGGAGGCGTGGGTTAAAATGCTGCATCACGGCCAAACTAGGAGCCAGGGGGCATGGCGAATGAAAGCATGCCTCCTCCTTGCCTGGGTGGCATTTCAGCGGGCTGGTCTGCAAGCCACAATTCCAGAACACCCACTGGGATCTCTGGGGTCAGATGGCAGAGGGCTCGGCGTCGCCCACAGACCTGTTTGGTTGCGGTTACGACTGCGGTACTTTCCGGCAACTCCGGTTTTCTTAAAGCGGACTCAAAACACAGCTTGAGTCTCCTTGAGGTGGTGTGAAATCTGCAGTCGGGGACCTCTGAACGCGCCCGGGGAGGGGCTTGTGAGATGCGCAGGGGCAGCACATGGATTCTTCATGTCTTGGAAGGCTTGCTGTCGGCCTCTAAGATGCACTGCTGGTTTTGCAGAAATAAATGGAAGTCTGCCTTACAGCAGTGGCTCTCAAACCTTTTAGCGCCGGGGCCCACTTTTTAGAATGACAATCTGTCTGAGACCCACCAGAAGTGATGTCGTGGCCGGAAGTGCCGTCACTGTGACGCCAGAGCCTGCTGCTTTCCTGAGAACGCAGCCGTCAGTTCGGTTATTTCTCAGCTGTTTTCCAATAACAAAGTGAATCAGAAAGAAAAAAGCCTCTTCACAACCTTGACACAAGCCAAACAGCCACACAGCCCTCCCACTTTCCAGCATCCCATCTTTTCACTATGGCTGCCCTTGGTGCTTTGCGACCCACCTGAAATTGACTGGCGACCCACTGCTGGGTCCTGGCCCACACTTTGGGAGCCACTGCCTTAGAGGCCTCTGCCAGGCGTTCTGAGACACGTGGGAACTTGTGGTGAGTGGAATCCACGGGCAACTCAAGTTTGGCGAAAACTGTCCCGGTCCCCATTGTAGTTGATGAAATACCAAGACACGTTCTGCGAAGTGACATGGAACATCTGTCTCCCTTCTCCTTTTAAAAAAAGCTTTGTTCCCCCCATGTTTTTTTTGGGGGGGGGTAGGAAGACACTTCCCTTGAGGTTGTGGAAATTCTAGTCTCTCTGAGTCATTTAATTGGAGCATGTGTGATTATCCCTTTTTTTCCAGCGCACTGGAGCAGGTCCCAACTTTATTGCTCTTCTTAATTAATTAGGCCAATCCATGCTGTAGTAATTAAAATATGGAGGTGGTGCGCAGATGTTTGCATGCGAGGCCCGGCTTGGCTGCGGACTGCATAGCAGCGTTGATACCCAGGTGCTTGGCACAAATCCTGATGGCAGCCGGAACAGGCAAAATTACCCTGCACGGAGCTGTAAGATGAGCCTGTAGCTGGGGGTTGTGAATCCGTGAGCCCCAGGGAAGTGATCCCCGGCCAAAAAAACCCACAAACCCAGGTTGTAGTTCATCAGTCACCCAAGCTGACCTGGCTCAACCAGAAGGGAGCTCTTTTATGTTGCTGGTGGGGCCAGGGGTATTAAGGAAGTTCTGGGGTCGGCCCGGCTGACTAATGCTAGCCCCGATTAATATAAGGCAATGGTTCCCAAACTTGCCTCGGTCATGACGCCCCCATAGGCTCTTCTTCTCAGCTCAGCCAGGCGCCACCATCTTGGATTTCACGAGATCCAAGATGGCGGCTGCCAAATGCCACAGGATTTCACGAGATCCAAGATGGCGGCTGCCAAATATCACAAGGTTTCACGAGATCTAAGATGGCGGGGCCTGGGAGAACAGGAAGGAGGGCCACCAGGGACATCCCACGCCACCCCTGTGGGTATGTCACGGCACCTAAGGTGTTGTGCTGCATACTTGGGGGGAACCCCTGATATTCTCCCTGTATCCTAACAGCACCTTCTACCATGTTGTGTAGCATGAAGCTGTTTACTTCTATCAATTCATATGTATAAAAGACCTGCTATATAATTTACCTTCGGCTCCTTGTTTTTCATTCCTTTGTGTTTGCAAGTTTCTAGTGTTGTATGTTCCACATAGAGGTCATCCACATTCACCGTTCTGCTTACAACAAACTCCCGTTTGTGATGTGGGAAATTTTCCATTTTTAAAAAAGCATTTGTGCCATAACATTTAGTATGTAATGAAACTGCCCAATCCGACTGTTGGTGTTCAGAGTTGTAATTAACCTTTTTTTTTTTTTAAGTGGAAACATATATATTAAATATCTCTCACGTACAAGGTCTATTTATTTGTAATAGGTGGGTAAATTACAACCAGCCATCCTCATCCTCTAAACTTGCTAACTCGGATTTCAGCCTATTTTAGAGCATGAGAGAAATGCTCTCATTCTGAATTGGCCGGAAAACCGACATCACCCATTATGTCTTATAAAAAGCTGGTTTCCAGTTGATGGCTTTAATCCCAGAACTGTTGAAGGGAGTTGTTCCTTGAATTAATTTTATTGGTGACCCTTGGCTCTCGGAGTGGGGCACAGTGCAGATTTCAGGACGCAGAACGGAAGGTTTAAATTAACCTTTGGGGGAAAAAGCGTGTCTCAAATGTGCTGTGAAAACGGTTCTTCTCAGTCGCTGTCACGCTGTGATAATTACAGTCGCAAAATCCGCCGAAGAGTGATAGAAATCCTGCATAATGTTCCTCTCTTTCCGTTCCTCCTTTTTTAGGTTCTCCGCGATATTCTGAAGGAGGTACAAGGCAATATGGTGCCGCGGAGCATGCTGAAGGAATGGGCCCTGCACACGTTTCCGAACGCCACCGATTACTGGACCTTCCGGAAGATGTTCACTATCCAGCTGGCCCTGATCGGCTTTGCGGAGTTCGTCTTCCACTTGAACCGGCTGAACCCCGAGATGCTGCAGATTGCTCAGGTGGGCCTTCGAGGCTGGCGCACTCGCACCTGTTTGGCTCGTCGCTGGATGGCTGTGGCAGGAAGTGATTAACTTGCAGGCATTGGAACGGCTCGCCACAGGTTCCAGTGTCAGGATCGCCATCTCAAAGCAGTGCTTTCTGTTTCATTGGCTGGTTACGGACTGTGCTTGTGTGGGTGTGGGTGCATGTGTGGGTGCCAAGTCTTGGTCACTGCAACACCTGAGGTTCCTTGGTGACACTAGCTTGGTTGATAGTAATTATTTACTAGCTTGGTTGATTATTACTAGCTTGGTTGATAGTAATTATTTTTATATTAATAATAATAAGACAAGCGTCCCCTGATACCTGCGGAGGATATTCCTACCCACTCTGTGGATACTGAAAAGGGGGAACTCTCTGTGATATCTCCATGCCCCCCACCTTTGTTTATCTTCATTACATTCACCCAAAGCTTAACTTGCTTTAACCAGATGCCATAAGCAGAAAGTGGGACGTGGTGGCGCAGCGGATTAAACCACTGCTGCTGGGCTTTCTGACCAGTTGGGAGTTCAAGACTGCGTGACAGAGTGAGCTCCTGCCGCTTGTCCCAGCTCCTGCCAACCTAGCAGTTCGAAAGCACGTACAAATGCGAGTAGATAAATAGGGACCACTTCGGTGGGAAGGTAACGGTGTTCTGTGTGCCTCGGCTTATAGTCATGCTGGCCACATGACCACGGAAGCTTGTCCCTGGACAAACGCCGGCTCTACAGGCTTAGAAACGGAGATGAGCACCGCCCCCTACAGTCGGTCACGACTAGACCATTTGGTCTTGGGGAAACCTTTACCTTTATTAGCAGAAAGCTTATAGTAAGACAAGCAGGCAGGCAGCCTGCACTCTAGAAGGGAGACTCAAAGCGAACATTAACTTCCTGTTAATGTTTGCTTTTATTCTTCCTTCTAGGCTGCAGGCCTAGAAGGCCTTTTAGTCTCCCTTCTTTCGCTTTGAGTCTCCTTTCTAGAGTGCAGGCTGCCTGCCTGCTTGTCTTGCTATAAGTTTTCTGCTTATAGCGTTTGGCTAAAACAGACACATTATCGCTTTGCATGACAGAATTTAAGATGAGCGAAGGTAACAGGTGTCAAGAACTGCAGATACCAGGGAAGCCTGTTTTTCTATACCTCCTCAGCAAAAATGTTCATCAAGCAGTTTACCGAGCACATCAGATAAGTGGCTCCCTGTCCCAAAAGGGCTCATAATCTCAAAAGGGTACCCCTGTAGCCCGGCACTCTCCCCAGCTAGGGTACTGATTAGAACTTAAAACACCTCCTCCTCCACCAAGAGTAATAAAAACCCATCTGCAGAAGATCTGGGTCTGGTACTCTTTGCATATCATCCTAACTTGGCCTTTAGTTTCTCCCCCCCCTCCCAAAAAAAAGCTCCCAGTAAGACACTTCACAATATGTCCTCGAAATAGATCGACTGTTGTCCTTCTAGTGTCAGAGCATTGACATCCCAGTGGTGTTCTTTCCATTCAAATTCCACGGTTTTGAGAAATGGATTTTCCCTCCTTGTTTCCAGTCCTACTGCACAGCCTCGGCTTTCAGATGCTTACTTGGAGCACACAATGAAACTACTATCCTGAGATGCAGAGTGAGAGAGAGCGAGAAAGAGATTTCTCTCCCCCCCCCGAGCTCTCCACCAACACCACACAAAAGAGCCCTTTATCTGGGATTGATACCCTGCACGGAGCGATCTTGTCTGTCATCTTCATACTCCTGCTAATAAGGAGCCATGTACATTTCTGAGATGCTTGTTAACCTTGTTCGGTGCTGGAACTGCCGGAGTAAGAGGGATTCTGTGCAGGGGGGCAAAGTCCTTTTTATTCGATTCACATATACACCTTGATTGCAAGAAAAAGGGCTATTCTTTAAGTCGCGCACGAATGCGCTGCCTGTTTGTTGCCAGACGTAGCTGTGCAGAAGAATCGGACTCCCCACATTCCAAACTTAAATATGTCGTATGTGTGTGTTTCTTTTGAAACCCTAGGACACTGGCAAATTAAATGTGGCGTACTTTCGGTTTGATATTAACGACGCCACCGGCGACCTCGACGCTAACCGCCCCGTCCCGTTCCGCCTCACTCCAAATATCTCCGAGTTCCTCACCACCATTGGCGTCTCCGGGCCCCTCACCGCGTCCATGATCGCAGTCGCTCGCTGTTTTGCGCAACCAAACTTTAAGGT
Organism: Lerista edwardsae; assembly: GCA_029204185.1. Taxonomy (NCBI): domain Eukaryota; kingdom Metazoa; phylum Chordata; class Lepidosauria; order Squamata; family Scincidae; genus Lerista; species Lerista edwardsae. Next base: position 22,114 of record JAJKFI010019297.1, on the reverse strand, counting down.
AGGTCTAAGTTGACGCTCTCTGCCGATTTCCGCCACTGGGCCGCGGCCCGTTTGGTGTGCCGGGAATGAGCCGCGTGTGCGCTGCAGGAGCTGGTGGGTGTGTCATTTGTTCACCGGACCATTGCGGGAGGAGAGTCTCCTTCTGGGGGTGCCTTGTTGATTGTCAAAAAAATGGATGGTGCGTCCTGGCAATTTCAGCACCTTGTCGGTGTGCCTTGAGATGGAAAAAAGGTTGAAAATCCCTGCTTTAGCACTTGGGGCCAGTGATGTCATGCAGGGGGAACGCGGGGGGAACTCAGTTCCACTAGTTAAAATTAAGGCTGACTCCTCCCACTTCACTCTCCCTCCCCCCCCTCCCAATTCCTCTGCAAAGAGCTTTTCTTCTTGGTTGGCCGGCACTCAGAGGGTTAAAGGGAGCGACTCTGGATTCCTAGGGGGGCGAAGGCAGTGATGCCATTCAGGGGGAACAGACCAGAACGGGCGTTCCGGATCCTAATGGGCTCCGTGGCTGGTTCCCGACAAGTGCCAATCAAAAGTGAGTTCCTGTTCCTAAATCATTTGAATGACACCACTGCCTGGGGCTTTTTTACATCAAAAAGCGGCCTGCCGGTAGAGTCGGGGAAGGGATGGACTGTGGCCAAATCAGGCTGCTAGCCCCATTTCTCGGCACTGACGTTGCCCCTGTTCCTCCCCCCTTGGCGGTTGGCTTCAGGGGACACCTCTGAATGCAGCAGGGGTTCCCAAAAGGAACAGAGCAAGAGTCAGGGCTGCCGCTTCCAACATGGCGGCTCCCAGTTTGCCCACGACCCTCCTGACATCAGGTCGCAAGTGGGTCCCGCGCCACAGTTCGAGTAGCGCCAGCCTAGGGAATTGGATTCCTCGCAGTGGCAGTGTGCGACCGCAGCGCTTGCACACAGCTGACGCCGAGTGCCGCCTCCTTTGCTGCTGACCGCCCCGTGGCACGTGGGAACGTGGCGGGGGCCAGCCTCTCTAGAACGTGGCGCTTGGCAGGCTGCCCGCGGTGTCCTCTTAAAAGGCTGCGGTGCCCAGCTCTGGGGCACTTCCCTCCCACCGTTTTTGCTGTGATAGATTTCTATATTGAGCCAAAGCGGGTGTGAAAAGAGCCCCGGTTCAGTCCTCCTTAGATAGAATTTTTCCAGACAATTAGAGAATGATTTAACGTTTCCTTATCGTTGCACTCAAATCGTGTGTGTGTGTGTGTGTTTAAGGCAGCCAGTGGCTGCGTCCGTCACCCTGCTTCTCGGCAGACCGCAGCCAAGCGGGGGGAACGCTGACTCTCTACGTGGCCTGTGAGGTTGAAATTAACTTGCCTCTGCGGTTGCTGCCGCGGCGCCAACTTCTGAGGACCCGTGAAGGGAATGACAAATGCAGCCTCATTTAGCTCCTTTCGAATAATGCCGCAGGTCGGAGTCCATCTTGGCAGCTTGTTAGCGGGGGGAGACGCGGGAGACGGATCGCGGTTTTGATGGACTCTTGGCAGGGTGCGGTTTGCAAACGAGGAATGGGCCTGTCTCCGTCACAAAATGCCAACCAGGATGAACCACCTCACTGCAAACTGGCAATCTGGTTTGCGCTGCACCGAAAAACACCACAGTGCAGTGTCATTCAAACTGTGGGTCGGGACCCGCTTGGTGGGTCCTGACCTGATGTCAGGTGGGTCGTGGAAAGCTGGGAGCTGCCACCTTGGAAGCTGCAGCCTTTACTCTTGCTCTGTTCCTTTTGGGAGTGTTCACAGTTTGAATATTCAAGTGAGGTTTTTTTTAATCCAATTCTACTTTCAGTTCAGTGCTTTTGCATCCTGTTTTCTCCTCGTCTTGCTTTCTGTCGGGGATGCTTCCTGGTTGTGCAATTGCTGCAGTCCAGGAATGCCCGTTTGCATTTCAGGAGTGTCATTTTAGTGTGTCACAATGATGCCACTTCCTGATTGATGATATCACTTCCTGCCATGACTTCCAGGTTAATGACATCACTTCCAGTGTGGCACGTAAGTGCCATTTTAAGCGGTTCCCGGTCTCAAAAGTTTGAGAACCACTGCCGTAGTGTGTGCGCGCGCGCGCACACACACACACACACACACACACACAACACTCTCCCTTGAGAAAATATCATAGATTGCTGAGTTGGTTCATTAAGGGAGGGGAATTAAAAGCCGCCATTTTGTTTGGACCAACCAAACACACACATGGACAATTTTCATCGCATTCTGTTCCGGGGATGGAAGGAACTGTTGTCTTCTCAAAGTGGAGAGCAGTTATTATTGTCTCTTCCTCCCCGTCCTCGACAAAGCTCCCAAGCACCAAGGTGTTCCTGCTTTGCTAAATCCATCCTCCCCTTGCCAGTTCCTCCTGGGGAAACATCATTATCTGCTCCCCTTCCCCGCAGGTTGATGGCATCCTGAAGACGGTGCTCCGCGACGAGATAATCGCTTGGCACAAGAAGACCCAAGAGGACACCTCTTCCCCATTGTCCGCCGCCGGGCAGCCCGAGAACATGGACAGCCAGCAGCTGGTGTCCTTGGTCCAGAAAGCCGTGACGGCCATCATGACGCGCCTGCACAACCTGGCGCAGTTCGAAGGCGGCGAGAGCAAAGTCAACACGCTGGTGGCCGCGGCAAACAGCCTGGACAATCTCTGCCGCATGGATCCTGCTTGGCACCCGTGGCTCTAACGTGGCGCCGTAGATTTTCACATTCCGTTATGGCAGGAGGCAGATTGAAATGTGCAATGTGTGGACCCTGGCACGCTTTGCTGCCACTCACGCCTTTCGACGGTCTACAGTGGGATCATGTTTACAAGCGTACTCCTGTTTTTACGCTTAGCGGAGCAATCCGGCGTACGTGGCGTACGAGGATCGATTTTGCGGACAGAGGAAAGGGGGCGGGTCGGTTCGACATTACAGAGAAGTACCGTGATTTGTTTTTTACGTCAAATGTAAGACTGTGGACACTGTGTGGACTGGTCTGAGGCCTACTCCCAGTTGTAAACTCTTTTTTACGCTTTAAAAGAAACGTAGTACGCCCACTTCGTGGGATTGACCATGTGACTTTTTTTTTTAATAAATAGTTTTTCCTCATTGTTTTACCTTCATAATTCGTACAAAAAGACTCCTCAGATAGTGTGTTCTTCCAATCGGCGATATCTGTGACTTAATGTGCGTTTGTACAGAGATTTTTTGTAACAAAATGTACAGGCAATCCTTTTTTTGTTGGTTTGTTTCCGGTAGGTCGTTCGAGGAAACCGAATTGTGCTACGTCTTTTTTTCCCCCAAATGTGCAAGCTAATGTACAGCGGCAACGCCTAAATTTCTGAAATCTAGTTTAGTGAGTCATTTATGCCTACAAAAGAAATTTATAAAAGTGAACTTTGTCATTCATTGAGAGAGACTTTGGGATGGAACCCGTGGCAACACAAATAAAAAAAGTATATGATAAGCTGGTGATATATTTTTGAGCATTGGTGCATTTAAGTATATATCGTTCAAGTAGCTTCTTTTGGGGAATGATTGTTTTTATCTTTGTAATTTAAAAAAAAAAGACTGAAAAGATGAAATTGCTTTTATTTCAGTCTGTCATCATTTTTTATAAACCTTGCAGTGTTGAGAATGTTACAGTTCTGGATTTGTACAGGGTGACTTTTCTCAGAATAAATATTTTCTAAAATGCTTTAATGGTGCTCATTTTCCCCGAAGTGGACTCCAAAACGGTGAGGAATTGAAATAAGCAGCCAAATTGAGCTTCCAAATGGAGAGAGATCTTGGCTTTGGGAAGCATTCTCGGCCTTGCTAAGCTGTGTGCCTATAATAATTCTGTTCCACAGTTCTCTTAGGATTACAGATATTAAATCAACACAAAAAGAACCATATATTCTCTTAAGGATGAATTAATTGGTTAAACGTTTGTTCAGTTTTAAATGGGGTCTGGAACATCACCTGCCTACTGCATAATTAACATCTGAATTAACTGACTCAGGGAGCAATCCTAACTTGGAGTTAGGCCGGCACAGTTAGGCCAGCAAAGCTTGGCTGGCACAAGGGCCACCGTAAAGCACATTTGGACCACTCTTGGGAGTCGGGGAGGGTGGCGCATGTCTGTGTGCTGGCCTCTGCCTCTGAGAGTGGTCCAAACAGACTTCATGGTGTCCCTTATGCTGGCCAAACTTTGCTGGCCTATGTGCCAGCCTAACTCCAGGTTAGGATTGTGCTGTTAGAAAAGTCGAGGATGAGAGCTTGCTTCAATATTTTTGCAACCCTGACGTCTTATTATTGAAGAGAGACAACTGAATGTCTGTTCCCAAATCCCGCCAACGATGAAAAAGTTTAATGCTGGTGTGTGTGTGTGTGTGTGTGTGTGTGTGTGTCCTGTGGTTTGTGCTTTCTAGACCTCACAGCTTTGAGACCTGGCCGGCCCTGTTTCGGAGATGTATCTCATTGATAGCCAACAGCCTGAATTTGCACTCAAAAAATCCTTGCGCGGCAGAAGTTTTGATCACCTCCCATTTTATTTACTGGAAAACAGAGAGAGTTGAATCTCTCCCGGAAACACATCTTGAGATCTAGCATCCAGATTGTCAGATAGTGTGGGTTGTGCAGATGGAAAACGATTCCGGCTGGACATCAGGAAGAATTCCTTGACGATAGGGGCGGTTGGACAGTGGAACAGATTGCCACTGGAGGGAGGTGGTAGATTCTCCCTCACTGGAGACCTTCAAGCAGGGGCTTGATAGGCACCTGCTGGAGATGCTCTAGGAGGATTTCCTGTGACAGGCAAGGGGTTGGAGTAGATGACCTTGTAGGTCCCTTCCAACTCTATGATTCTATGACTTGGTGGTCACCTTTTGGAAGACACATGAGACCTCCGAAATGAACCCATCTAGAAATCCCCATCTGATTTTCAGATGGTCCCCAAAATAGGCTAGAAAACAGACTGACTAAATTTGGTACTAGGCCAAATGCTGTCTGCCTCCAGGTAGCAACACCTTAAAAGCAGCAGATTTCATTTCAAACTCATCCGTGTGTCTTAACAAGCCTTTCCCTCCCCACACAGTTCATTTCTCCTAATGAGTCTAATTTTACTCGGCTCCACTTCAAATACTTCGGAGCTTCCCGTTCTTGTTATACAGCTTCTGGAGATTTTTTTTTTTCCACATCTCTTTAGACGTTGGTTCAGAATGCAATTTCTCACGCTTTCCTCTTGTTATCTGCCTTTGCAAGGGTGGTTTATTAATTTGGCCTCCTAATTGCAGAAGGCTTTCCCGAGTTCGGCGCCAATACAGATGTTCTGATGAATGGCAGACATGAATAATGCATATTTGTGTTCTGTTGGCTAAATTTGATGCCGGGAGGGAGGGAGGGAGGGTGTGTGTGTGTGTGCGTGCGCGTGCGCGCGCACACACACACACACACACGCACGCATGTGCACGCACCATGTATACTAGGCCCTCAGTATCTGCAGGGGTTGGTTGGATACCAAATTCCAGCCTTCTGAGGTGGATCCTGCCAGAAGTTGTGTTCTCAGGTAGTCAGCTCAAGGTTGACTCGGCTTTCCTTCCTTCCAAGGTTGGTAAAATCAGGATCCCAGCTTGCTTGGGAAGAGCAAAAGCAAACCACCCTGTATCACTAAGAGCACAATCCTAACCTGGAGTTAGGCCGGCACAGTTAGGCAGCAAAGTTGGGCCGGCACAAGGGCCACCGTAAAGCATGTTTGGACCACTCTCAAGGAGTCGGGGAGGATGGTGCATGTCAAGAATGGCATGGAATGGGGCAAGAAATTTAGCAGCTATAATACTTAGGCTGGCACACTTAGTCTGGCAAAGTTTGGCCTGCACAACGGCCACTGTAAAGCATGATTGGACCACTCTCAGAGTCAGGGAGGATGGTGCACTTCTGTGTGCCGGCCTCTCTGACTCTGAGAGTGGTCCAAACATACTTGACGGTGACATACTTGCGCCGGCCAAATTTTGCTGGCCTAGCTGTGCTGCCTTAACGCCAGATTAGGGTTACCCTCTCAATGACAGAGCTATGCCATCTGACACCTGGGGGCACAGCATTGTTTCACACACCCTGGCTTCCAAAGACCTTGCAATGGCAATTGTGGATTTCGGCAAAAACTGGAAGTTCTGAGGCCCAGGAAGATGACTCGCAGCCTCACCTGTCCTCTGAAGTCTGCCTTTTCCCGACTGTGGGTGCAGGTTGGCACCCCCTCAAGCCATGGTACTGGGGCTACAGCATCCTCCTGCATCCTCCTAGCCACGCCACCATCTCGCCGGCGATGCTCTGCCACGCACACCCAGAATCCATTGCCTCCCCACAGCCTCTTCCTGCTTCCACAAGAAAAGCAACAACAAAAGCAAAAAAAATAAAAAAAAATCCCCTGCTATTTGCACAAGAGAACCTTGTTAGAAATCCCACCGGAGCAATTCATTTAACCCAGGGTTAGGTGCTCGGCGTTTGCGCGCAGCTGCCAAGGAAACGGGTCTGGAGGCTCCCGCGGGGGGTCATGGCCGTGGCATTTATTATTTTTAGAGGTGACATTCGCTTTATGGAGTCGGCGCAGGTGCCAGCTCGGGCAAGCGAGCCACGCTTGATGGCGGCTTCCCTTGGAGAGATGTGATATTTATCCACCGCCGCAGAGGCACTGTCAGAATCCCGCCGCCGTCCATCCATCACGGCCTGCCCTCTTTCCAGCCCCAATCTGGCTGGGCGCCGCGGTTTTATTAAGGACAGCGCCGGTCTCTTATCTGGGAAGGGCAGAGGGTCTTGGCAGGAGCTTGCCTTCTCCGGGGGCACATTAATCCTTGTCTCTCTGCACTGCCCGGTGGTATTTATAAGACTCGGGCATTCATGGATCAAATTGCCGCGTTCAGCAAGATCTTTTGATCAGTCGCCGCCGCGCCACCAGGCGCTCTCGAAACGGGGTCAAGAGCACTCCAAAACACGTTGGCGGGTTCGGGCATCCGGCCGCACCCGCTTTTAATTGAGGTCCGTGCATGTCAGGGGTGTCGTGAGGTTCTCTGAATACCGACGCAACCCTCTTTTTATTTCCCCCCCCCCACCTGCGTCTCTTTAGAAAATCAGAGCAATTATTCCATTAAAAAAAAAGAAAATCAAAATTTGGAAGATGATCGATGTGTTACTGCAATGGTATAAACTGTGTGGGCGGTGTAATTTTTTTAGGTAAATGGGATGCTGATTGTATAATGATCTTTAACACAAGCCTTTCATTTTCTTAACTCCAGTAGGAACAGGGAGGGAGGGAGGGAACTTATGGAATTGTCACAGAACAACTTTGGTAGATAAGACCTTGGGATAAGGCCAAATTATTACAGGTATCCAGATATCCGAAATCCAGACTATTCCAAAATCCGGACATCATTTGTCTAAGACGTTGTGTTAACCTTCTATAGAAAGAAGGTCTGGTGCTCCTTCCCAGCGGGCCATTAACCTGTGGAACTCCTTGCCACAGGAGGTGGTGATGGCGTCTGGCCTAGGTGCCTTTCAAAGGGGATTGGACAGATTTCTGGAGGAAAAGTCCATCATGGGCTACAGGCGAGGATGGGTGGTGCAACTGCCTTATGTTAGTAGTAGGCGACTTCAGAATGCCAGCTGCAAGGGAGTGGCCACAGGATGCGGTACTGGAAAAGGCAGGAGCTACCCCGAGGAGATAGAGAATGGTATCAGCAATGGCCCCTTGTCCAGGTAAACCAGGCATTATGGGGTTAATCCCAGAACTCCTGCAGCAGAAACACAGCTGCAGGCTGATGAGCTCTCCATGAAGGGAGGTTAGCACAGGTGCAGATGGGTGTGGCTGATGAATTAAAGCCTGCCCACTGATTGGCTGGCCTCAGTATAAAGCTGGAGGCAGGAGCTGGATAGGTGCTGGAGGAGGGCACCAGGTAGGTGCTGGACTGCCTGCCTGAAGGATGGACTGAGGAACTGGCTGAAGGACCTGATAAGGTAAGGTTGTTTTGGGAGACTATTGTTGGGAATTGTTGTATGGCTGCCACACCCCTGGAGCCACCAAGTGGAGGAGGCAGTTGTGGCTTAGGCAAGCTGACTGCCTATGGTTTGTTGGTGGGGTTTGTTGGTGCTAGACTTAGTTTGGAGCTAAGCCAGTGATGAGGGCAGTCTGGAGAAGGCTGGCCAGCCAGTGATCCCAAGCAAAGCTGCTGGAAGAGAGGAGGCCCAGTCGGTGACTGAACCCCCTCCCTCTTGCCTATCTCTGAGGCCGCTCTGGAGGGGAAACTACAGGGTGTTCGGAAAGTCACTGTGCACTTATGTATATTTATTTACGGAAAGAGCACAGTGACTTTCTGAACACCCTGTAGTTACCCTAGTGTGGCCATTAGGGCCCTTGGGGTGGCTCGGCAGGGAATTTGGCAGAGCAGATGCAGGCATCTTGTTGCCTTGTGTGCTCCCTGAGGCACCTGGTGGGTCACTCTGAGATGCAGGAAGCTGGACTAGATGGGCCTTTGGCCTGACCCAGCAGGGCTCTTCTTATGACTATGATTTGGACATTCCACTTCAGCCTAAGAGTTGAAGGCAACTCTTCCCTACTCCTCCCACTTAAAATGCCGGGAGCTGCTCTAGGACGGCACCAGGAGCCTCTGCCTGTGACCGTTTCTCCTTGGGGCGTGCCAGCAGTTGCGGACCTAGGGGGGCCATGGGGGGGGCAGGAGCCCTGGGCGCCATCTTGGGGGGTGCCGATGGCATGGCGCCCCCGTGCCCCCCAACATGGCGCCCGCCGCTCCCGCTCCCCTCCTGTCTGCCGGGACGCGCCGCAGACAGGGTGGGGAGCGGGCGCTGGCTGCGCACTCCGGGCTGGGGGTTTAAAGTGCACTTTAACCCCCCGGCCCGGAGTGCGCACCCCGGTGGCTTCCCTCCCGGCTCGGAGGGCGCAGCGGCCGCTCCCTGTCCTCCGAGCCAGGAGGGAAGCCCCACCCCGCAATGTCATGACGTCGTGACATCATGACGTTGCGGGGGGGCGGCGCCATGTCATTCCCTGCCCTGGGCGTGGTTCCGATTAGAACCGCCCCTGCGTGCCAGTGAATTCCACATTGGAACCTTGTATTTTGTATGCCGGGAACCATGAAAAAAAACCAAAACCCCTGACTCTTTGAGATGCAGCGATACAAGGCACGGGCTCAGACAGGATTGTGGCTGATTTGGGGCTTATCTGCAGGTGCGTCAGGTGTGGGCAGTTATCACCGCAGGACAGAGCAGAGCCAGAGGTGATGGTACCTGCCAATTTGCAGACCTGCTGTTTAGGACGTAATCATCGAGAGCCGCTGGCAATTCTTGCCTTCTTCGTGGAGAGGCATTTCATGTCCTCGGCTCTCTTAATGGCTGTGCTCTTCCCTGCAGGCCCCAGAGAGACGAAATGCCACCGAGGGCCCAATCCTAACCTGGAGTCAGGCCAGCAAAATTTGGCCGTCACAAGGGCCACCCTAAAGTGCTTTTGGACCACTCTGAGTCAGGGAGGATGGTGCACATCTGTGTGCTGGCTTCCCTGACTCCGAGAGTGGTCCAGACATGCTTTACGGTGTCCCTTGTGCCGGCCAAACTGTGCTGGCCTAACTGTGCTGGCCTAACTCCAGGTTAGGATTGCACTCTGGGGTGGTAACTTGACTTTCTCCGGGACCCAAACATGCAGACAAGACATCCCCTTTGCAGAGTGTCAGCCGGCTCTGCTAATACCTGCTCACTTGTTCAGCTCAAAGACGCATTTTATGTTTGGTTCTAAAGACAAAATAATACCCTCTGTATTAAAAAAAACAAAACCCAGTGAATAAGAAACTTTTTGCTTCTAATACACTGGTTCCCAAACTGTGGTTTGGGACCCAGCAGTGGGTCGCGAGCCAATTTCAGGTGGGTCATGAAGCACCCAGAGTAGCCATATTGAAAATATGAAAAGATGGGATGCTGGAAAGGGGGAGGGCTGTGTGGTGGTTTTGCTCGTGTCAGGGTTGTAAATAGGCTTTTTTCTTTCTGATTCACTTTGCTGTTGGAAAATGGCTGAGGAATAACCCAACTTATTGCTGCGTTCTCAGGAAAGCGGCAGGCTCTGGTGTCACAATGGCGGCACTTCCAGCCATGACATCACTTCCGGTGGGTCCTGGACAGATTGTCATTCTAAAAAGTGCGTCCCGGGGCTAAAACGTTTGAGAGCCACTGCTTTTAATACGATTGTGAGCTTGAAGTACACAATCTCCCCTCTATTCCCCTCGCCGCTTTACCTCTCAATTAGATGGAACCATTTAGGTAGAAACGTCTAATGCCTTTCCCGAAATGGGGAGATCAACACCCAGCTTTCTCTGAAGTCGTCCGTTGATACGGGCATAATTAGATTTTTATCAGTTTCAGCTAGGTGTAACTGTTTCATTATCATTGACCTGGATTATTTTCCAGCATGTCTCCCTCATTAAAATCTACAGCACCTGGGCTAATGGGTTTTGTTTCCATCAGGATGTAATGAGGACTGGCAGATCTGCATATTCTCCCGGCGAACTCCGAGCAGAGCCAAATACCTTGTTTTATTACCACCTGACAGAGACATAATGATTTCTGAGAATCTCATTACCATCATATTATGCAATGATTTAACTTGCGGTTTTTTTGGGGGGGGGCACGCAAATCATTTGTTGGCGGTCGCAGTGCTCCTGTGGAAGTGTGTTTGCGTTTGTTTGTTTGAGCGAAGGAGAGATGACCTGCCTTCCTTCGCGTCATGTTGATGTTCCTCCGTCCTTACATGAGCTGACATTTATCCGGCGCGGCACGGTGGTGTGATTTAGGATGCCGGATCTCTCCGGCGTGATTTCATCGGCACACCCCTTGTCTCCTGCTTGGGATGCTTGGGGTGATGCTTGGGGACAAGGGAGCGAGGTTTTTTTATGCATCTATTTTTAGAGATGTCAACATGTGAACTGGCCACCTTCCAGAGTGTTCTGAATGCCACATGCTGCACCCAGACCCAGAGTGCAATCCTAACCAGGAGTGAGGCCGGCACAGTTAGGCCAGCAAAGGTTGGCTGGCACAAGGGGCACTGTAAAGTATGTTTGGACCATTCTCAGAGTCAGGGAAGCCACCACACAGATGTGCACTTCTGGCCATGACATCACTTCTGGTGGGGCCCAGACGAGGGCCAGCTCTAGCAGCAGTGGGGTCCAATGTGGGGCATTCTTGTGGGGCCACCAACCCTCCCTGTGGGCCCCCCACTCACCAAGAAGAGCTCTGTTCGTGCCAAGCAGCGGCAGGGCCCAATGTGGGGCATTCCTGTGGGGCATTCCTGCCATGTGCAAAGCATGGCATGTGGAAGTAGTTGGGGGTGATATCACATCCCCACCAACTGCTTCCAGGTGGCCCATCTTGGGCTGTGCAGAGGCAGAGGCAGGTGGGAGAGACCAAGGTCAAGCTGCTCTGCTCGCCCCACTGACTTACAACCCATCGAGATCCCAGCTGCAGTCACAGGCAATATGCTCACCCTGCTAGTGCGGGGCCCCCTGAAGTGCGGGGCCCGCTGTGACGACATTGGTCACATTGGCTTAAAGCAGGCCCTGGCCCAGAAAGATGGTCGTTCTCAAAAGTGGGTCCTGGTGCGAAAAAGTTTGAGTACCACTGTTCTAGAGGCCTTCCTGTTTTTGCTGAAAACTGGAATGCTTTTGTAAGGCCTCTAGGAAGCCACCCTCTCAAGGTGTGGCACCCTGGGCAACGCACACCCCCGGCCCCATCTTAGTTATGCCACCGGCAAAAGGTCCCCCTTGGATGTGTGACATTGATGTCACCATTATTGTTCCATTGATACTATGTGTTTGACAGTCGGCCATCATCAGCCTTGTTGTCTAACATCCTTCAAATAGACCGAAGTGATGCTCGAGCATTGCTTGTGATAGAGATAAGAGGTTTTAAAAAAATGCTTTCTGGCATTGGCAAGGGATGAGGCACGATGAATGGCGTTATTGATCGAATCACGAGATACACCTGAGCATGTGCTGCTCCCCCCCCCCGCTTTCCATCCCATTCACAGACTGCTTCTGTGCATAATTTAGTCTCGTTATGTCACCCACCGCAAACACCATATTTCACCTGGGAGAGCCATGGTTGGTTTATGGAGCGGGCTTCCCGATTGGAAACAAAACAAGAACACTGAACCATATGGTGTGCTGGTGTGCATGTCAGAGACAAGGGAATATGGACGCGAACTTCTCAATATGGAGAGCGAACAGATTGACTCTTAATTAAGATCAGATGGCCCTACCATGAATCAGACACTCTGTAGCACCTATTTGGGTTCCTCTATCCCAGACGGAAAGCGGTTTAAGGAGTCTGAGCATAGGCCTTGGGGCAGTGGTGGCATCTAAATGATTTAAGAACAGGAACTCACTTTTGATTGGTGCATGTCAGGGCCCGCCCACCGGAAGTGACGTCATAAGCCGGAGGCTCGCGGAGCCCTGATCTACCCACGGCTGGTTCCTATGGGTAGACCCCTTCACCCCTCTAGGAATCCAGAGTCGCTCCCTTTAACCCTCTGAGTGCCGGCCAACCAAGAAGAAAAGCGCTTTGCAGAGGAATCGGGAGGGGGGAGGAAGGGGGAAGCACCGTGGAGTGAAGTGGGTGGAGTCAGCCCTAATTTTAACAAGTAGAACTGAGTTCCCCCGCGTTCCCCCTACATGACATCACTGCCTTGGGGGGGGGATGCTGTTATATGGGGCTGTAGCTCAGTGGTACGGCAGGTGATTTCCAGGCAGAGGGGCTGAGGTTCGGTCTCCAGTGGTGTTGCCGGGTAGGGCTGGGAAGGCAAGTTCATAAGTAGACCAGTTCATGATGACAGGTCTACTTGGCTCAAGGCGCAATCCTAACCTGGAGTTAGCCCAGCACAATTAGGCCAGCAAAGTTTGGCCGGCACAAGGGCCACCATAAGTATGTCTGGACCACTCTTGGAGTCAGAGAGGCCACCACACAGATGTGCGCCTTCCTCCCTGACTCCGAGAGTGGTCCAATCGCGCTTTATGGTGCCCCTTGTGCAGGCCAAACTTTGCTGGCCTAACTGTGCCAGCCTACCTCCCGGTGCGGGTTGCGCCCTGAAATTATCACCCCCTCAAGCCCCAGTTCCTAATTCCACGAACACTCTTGATTTCTGGCAGCTGTGACAATAAGCCCCCTTGGCGGCAGACATGCGCCGGAGATTGTATTGCGCAAGGAGTTTTCTGGACTTCCACATTCATAAAACAGATCTCTGGGCACAAGGCTCTGTAAAACACAGAATAAAGACAAGCAAATATTTTAATTACCTTTTCCTCCGAGTGAACTACGTGATACGTGCTGGTAAATTAAGGAAGCAACATGGTCTGGCTGATTGGAGTGGAAACCTATTATGTATTGCAGGCTTCTAAGACAGCGACTTTGGCAAGCAAATAAGAAGTTTTTGTCTTTAATCCGGGATATTATTTAACATCAAAAGAGTCCCAGGGAAAAAGAATGTAATAAAAATGGGAGAAGAGACGAGTTGTGGTTTTTTCTCCCTGCCTGCCTGCTCAGTGAAGGCTCCTTTTCACATGGAAACAGTATGGCATTAAATGTTTTTTTCACACCTGGAGAGAAAAAAGAACCCTGACTTGGCAGTTTGATTGACAAAAGTCCATCCCAGGAAATTGAATCTCGGTTTAACAGACAGTCTTGTCTTCTCCCTCCAGAACTTCTGATGGGCTTCCTTTTTAAATTATTTTTTTATAGCAGTGGGTCTCAAACGTTTGAGCACTGGGACCCACTTTTTATGCAGAGGAGCAGAGTGGTGGACTAGAGAGTCTCCCCTTGCCACTGCTGCCACCTCCTGGTGCCAAAAGGGACTGCTACCGAACCTCCACACTAGGCACTGTGGAAAAAGCTCTTTCCTATTGTTGGAACAAGGCTATTAATGGCCTGCCTTAAGCCACCAAGCAGGTCCGTGGCAGAAGCAAAATGTAAACCAGGGGTTTCCTGGTTCTTCTGCCTCTTCCCTGCATTCAGACTTTTAAGATGCTTAATAACTCCTCAAAATGCCACAAGTATTCCTATTCAAGACGATGGCGGCACAATTACAAGCCCAGCACAAGGGGAGCATCCCTCCCCCCCCCCACATTTCAACTTGCCTGGCCACCACTGATTTACTCTCAAAGAAGCAGTGTCTCCATGGAGACCAGCATTATTCCAATAAGTTCTCGAGAGGGCTTCCCATGGAGGAGATAATTAGCATAGTTGATTCTGTGCATGATTCGCGGAGGGGGAGGGCACTCTCCTGCAACAGTGTCCCCTATGTGGGAGATATTTGGGGCTGGCAAGGAGCTTTTGAGCAACTCGGGAGCAGGGAGACGGTAGATGCTGCAGCATGCCGGCAAGGGATGTTTCTAGAATTCTCCATGTCCCAATTCCTGCCACGTTGTTCTCAGTGTATGGGTCGTTCCTCCAAAGTGAAACCAATGCATTATGGAAGTGCTCTTATTCCACTCTCTGTTTCCATAGGTCAGGACCGTCTCCTTATGTGATGTGTTGAGGAGCGCAATCCTAACCTGGAGTTAGGCCGGCACAGATAGGCCAGCAAAGTTTGGCCGGCACAAGGGACACTGTCAAGTATGTTTGGACCACTTTCGGAGCCAGGGAGGCCAGCACCCAGACATGCGCCATCCTCCCTGACTCCGAGAGTGGTCCAAACGTGCTTTATGGTGGCCCTTGTGCCGGCCAAACTTTGCTGGCCTAACTGTGCCGGCCTAACTCCAGGTTAGGACTGCACCCTTAGTCATTTTTCAAAGGAAAGTGAATCGGAAAGAAAACACCATTTGACAACTGGCCCTCTGTCCCAAGCCTGCCATTTTGCACTGGAAGCTTCCGGAATCCTCAACTCTCCACACCTCTGCTACAGAATACTGAATATTGCCGAGTCCCTGATATCCATAACCTGCTGAAGGCCTGCCTCGTATTTCTTTCAATCCCACATGAACTAGGACAGTGGGCGGTTGGGCAGGAACAGGGAGGGGGGGACGCCAAATTTAGGTGCCAGAATCGGTGCATGGGAACAGCCAATCAGGCAGCACCTTCATTCCAAATTATTGTGCGGCAAATAAAAAATTTCATGGCTAATTATTATCTTGTTCTTCGGGTAGGTAATTAATTTTTTGCATTGTTGCTCAGTTCCTCTTCCTATGTTCGCTTCATGTTAGCAGAGTTTAATTGACAGAAGGGGGGAGGGGAAAAAAAGAATATTTTTTTTTAAATGGAATTTTAATCAGTGAGACCAGAGTATCTCTTTCAGAAGGAAAATCTGAAGTGATACAGAAGTGGGGGTGGGAATATTTCCCTTATCAGTCACTTTCCCCATCCATTACGGTGCGGGTGATAATGCCTGTTTTACATTTTTAATCGTATAATGGATTTTTTTAATTAAAAATGTGTCTTGGATGTTTGGAGGGGGATGGAATATATATATATGAGACTGCTGGATTGCTGGCTCCAGCATTCTTCAGGGTTTGCTTGGCAAACAATCTTAAAAGTAAAACGTTCTCTTTGCGGCAGGCGATGTCAGCAATCAGACTTCTCACCCCCAAGAGAGTAATCCTAACTTGGAGTTAGGCCGGCACAGTTAGGCCAGCGCAGTTTGGCCGGCACTAGGGACACCGTAAAGTGCGTTTGGACCACTCTCAGAGTCCGGGAGGATGGCGCACGTCTGTGTGCTGACCTCTCTGATTCCAAGAGTAGTCCAAACATGCTATACAGTGTCCCTTGTGCTGGCCAGACTTTGCTTTATTTACCTCATATTTACCTCAGAAATTTACCTCAGAATGCCAGATACAAGAGAGTGGCATTGGACCACTCTCGGAGTCAGGGAGGATGGCGTCCGTCTGTGTGCTGGTCTTTCAGACTCTGAATTTTTCTTTTGGGCCCCTTCCCTTCTCCACTGGATCATGATTTCATACGCTCGTTGGGTCATAATTTCTGCAAATTACAATATACAAAATGATGTAGGCATCACAAAATGTGAATGCTGGTCTTCACACAATATATGCAAACGTTTTCTGAGATCCCAGGAAATTTCCAACTCCCCTCCTCTTTGGCCCCCTTTTAACCCCAGGCGCAGGTATGATGTATCCCCCGCATCCCCCATAACATAAGAAGTGCCTACCTAGATCAGGCCAAAGGCCCATCTAGTCCAGCTTCTTGCAGCGATCCACCAGATGTCTCAGGGAGCTCACAAGACAACAAGAGACCTGCATCCTGTTGCCACTCCCTTGCACCTGGCATTCTGAGGTAAAATTCTGAGGTAAATATGAGGTAAATAAAAGCGAATTTGCTATCCTAAGAACATAAGAAAAGCCCAGCTGGCCTATCTAGTCCAGCTTCCTGCATCTCACAGCGGCCCACCAGATGCCTCAGGGAGCACACAAGACAACGAGATACGTGCATCTAGTTGCCACTCCCCTGCATCCGAAGTAGCCTACCTCTAAAGTAAGGAGATTGCGCTAACCATCATGCACTAACCTGTAGCCCCGTCTTATGGGCTTTGGTGAGGTTGGAAAATGTTAGATCCCAGGTCATTTTGGGGCTCCCGCCTTTGGGTCCTGGGCCCCCCCACACACATGGACACCTCTGGGAATGCATCTGGGAACCAGGGATGGTCCAAGTTTTCCTGGAGCCTGAGATAGGTTCCAACTACTGTCTTTGTATTTGCCCCGCCCACCCACTCATCTCCTCCTTCCTGTTCCTTGGACTTGAAATGGAATATTAAGTGGGAGAGTAGAGTAGTGGGCTAGAGTGCCTCCAGTGTTCTAGCCCACCACTTTTCCAGTCCTCCACATTTCCATACCTTGCCCTGTTCCTTTTCAAATCCAGAGAGCCAGCAGGGGGAGCCATGACAAAGCCAAGCAGGTGCACGGAGGCTGGTTCTCCCGGCAATCTGCACCTTAGGCAACCTCCCAGTAGGCCTCATGAATGGGCCAGTCTTGCTAGGGATGCTGCCCTTGCTTCCAGTTGCTTTCTCTAAGCGTCGACCCTGATTCTGAAAATGTCAGAAATGCCCTTGGTTTGTGTACGTCCTTCTCTCCACTGGGAAAGGAGAGAGAGAGAGAGAGAGAGAGAGAGAGAGAGAGAGTTGGAGAAGACATATTTACAGTTCCGCGTAATTATATTTTATGATAACCCAATGCTAATGCGTCGACCAAATTGAACATAAGGAACTAATTGTATATTTCCTGTTGAATAATGCATGGCAATAACAGTCATTAGCTCGGTACTGTCTGAGGATTTTAGAAATCGCTCCATCATTTAAAGCTCATAAATGCTGAGCCGATGGAGCCGCGTGGGGGGTATGTATGAGGCTGTATGTGTGGGGCGGGGGAGAAATAGGCGCGCACGATTGTCATTGACTCGCTCATGCGTGGCTGAAGGCTGCGGCGCATTCCGCTGCGGTGTGTCGGTGGCTGTGGCAGCTTGTCCTCTCTCTTCTGCTCCCAGGAAAAGAAAAGGGGGGGAACGGAACGTAGGAACATAAGAAGAGCATCTTATAGGAACATGAGATGAGCCAAAGGCCCATCTAGTCCAGCTTCAATCCCCTTTGAAAGGCATCCAGGCCTGAACGCCACAGCCACGTCCTGTGGCAAGGAATTCCACAGTCTAATTACATGCTGGGAAAAGAAATATTCTCTTCTGTCAGTTCTAACGCCCCTGACACTCAATTTTAGAGGATGCCTCCCCAGTTTTGGTGTTGCGGCTACAAGCCGTGATGGGCACACACAAACTCCTGGTTCTGTAAGTCAGCAGCCTCTGAATGCCTGATGCAAGGGAATGGCGTGTACATGCCCTTTCCCCAGGGAGGCTCCTCAGTGCTCCAAATCTACACTGGATACTGTGCAGGCCCATCGGTCTCGCTGTTCCAGTTTAGGATTGCGCTCTGGAATAATCCGCACAAGCATTCGGGACTCTAGAAAAAAGGCGTCTGAGGGGGGACATGATTGAGACATATACAATTATGCACGGGAGGGGTAGAGTGGATAGGGGGATGTTCTTTTCCCTCTCTCACAACACTAGAACCAGGGGACCTCCACTCAAGGGAGAGTTAGAACAGATAAAAGGAAATACTGTTTAACCCAGCGGGTAACTAATCTGTGGAACTCCTTGCCACAGGAAGTGGTGATGGCATCTGGCCTGGGTGCCTTTAAAAGGGGATCGGACAGATTTTTGGAGGAAAAGTCCAAAATGGGCACCTGGTGGACCACTGTGAGATGCAGGAAGCTGCATCTTCCAGCAGGGCCCTTCTTATGATCTCAGGGTAGCAAATTCTGTTTTATTTACCTCATATTTACCTCAGAATGCCAGATACAAGGGAGTGGCAATGGGATGCAGGCATCTTGTGGTCTCGTGTGCTCCCTGAGGCACCTGGTGGGCCACTGTGAGATGAAGGAAGCTGGACTAGATGGACCTTCGGCCTGATCCAGCGGGGCTCTTCTTAGGTTCTTATGTGTTGGTGTGGATTTTCTTCCAGCCTTTCAAGGCCAACCAGATTCTCTCCCACGATGACAAGAAGCCAAAGGGCAGAAACTCTGCCGTACCCTCCGTCAGCAGCCCACATGCCTCGCAAGCCCTCAAGAGAGTCACGGTTCCTCCTCGCAATTAGCCTCCCCAGGCCGGCTGCACATGTTGCCTTTGGCAGGCGTGGGCAAACACTTGTGACTCGTTGCCCTCTCGTATTGATGTATTGGCAGCCAGATTCTCCCAGCGCTTACAGACAGTACGCAAGAACGACGCGGTCTGGACCTTGTCGCCACGGGCCAGGTGCCAACGCACTCCTGACCTGCTGGAGGGTTTTCTGGGGGGGGGGGAAACTCACCTTCCCGAAGCTGTTGACGTCGCGGCAAACAGCAAAACCACAAAGCGGGAGAATGGCCAGGAAAAGAGAGGCGTAAGAGAGGGAAAAGAACATCCCTCGATCCACTCTATCCCTCCCATGCATAATTGTATATGTCTCAATCATGTCCCCTCCCCCAGACGCCTTTTTTCTAGACCGAAGAGTCCCGAACGCTGCAGTCTTTCTTCATAAGGGAGGTGCCCCAGCCCCGTAATCATTTTTGTCGCTCTCTTCTGCACCTTTTCCAGCTCCACTCTGTCCTTTTTGAGGTGCGGCGACCAGAACTGTACGCGAGACACACAGCCACAGACAGCCACAGACTGAATCTTTTCCCTCTCTCACAACACCAGAACCAGGGGACATCCACTGAAATTGAGTGTTGGGAGAATTAGAACACATAAAAGGAAATGCTTTTCCCCCCCACCCAGCAGGTAATTAAGCTGTGGAACTCCTTGCCACAGTTGATTCATTGATTGATTGATTGATCGATTGTAGTTTGTCAAGCAGGTAGCACTTTCCAGCTGCAGGTTGCCCTTTCCGAAATCAAGGTTGGTTGTTGAGCCAGGGCTCTTTTTTTTGGCAATCCAAGGGCGGTGGTCTCGAGTCCTTGACGCTATTCCCTTCTAAGCAGGCCGTTGGGCGTCCAACCTGGCCTCCCACTTCCTTGTGTAGCCGTCTCATCTCCCACAATCCTTTGGGCTCTCCCGGGTGGAGAAGGGGAGACGGGCTTGGCTCTGAATGAGAGGCTCTTTGCTCCTAGAAACCACACGTTGGAAACAAGAGGCCCGGTGTCTGCGATGTTTCCCAGCCTCCAGCATGAATGGACCTCCTTGTCTGTTCAGGGCGGCCCCACCAATGTGGTGTGCATGTGCCATCCTTTCATCTTAACCCATGTCACATGCAGTCGTAGGACTGGAGGCGTTTCAAGGGCTCTGGAGCTCACCTCCTTCGTTCCCCGGAGAGGAAGCATCGTACACCCTGTCCAGGAAACCGTTGAACATCAGCCAGGTGGAGAGGCATTAATGGAGCATTGATGTTCTTGGCAGGGTTGATTGTCGGCAGTCCTTTTGGGGTGGGGAGAAGCTTAAAGCTGGCACAGCGCCCTGGGGATGAGATTTGGGAGGTGGGCGGATGGAGGAAGAAACACAGGCACAAGGATTTACGAGCACCCTGGGAGTTCCAATCAATGCTTAGGCCAATCAAGGCCGGCCTTAGGAACCACATATGGAGCCCAATTGGAAACATTTTTTTGCAGCCCCCCCCCCCAGGTTCACAGCTGAGATCTGTAGGATCTCAGAGGTATGAATAACATGGACCACAGACTTTAAACCTCGATGGTAGAATGGAGCGCCACTACAATGTGCAGGTGTGCGCCATGCTCCCTGGCTCTTAGAGTGGTCCAAGCATGCTTTACAGTGTCCCTTGTGCCAGGCAAACTTACCCCAGGTTATTTCTGGTAATGACCTGCTTAACGACATCACTTCCTGTTCTATGACATCACTTCTGGCCCTCAGCTGGCATCGTGAATGCTATTCAGCCCGCTGTTTAACGAAACAAGTTTGACGCCCCTGGGCTAGACCATGCAAGCTTGCCGTAGCTTCCATTTCCAACCCAACACTAACCGCTATTCCTTGCTGCCTGTCTAGCGCATGGGAACGGTGCCCAGTTGGGTGCCATCTGGAAATGCGGTGGGTCTGATTCATTCACAGCAGCGTTTTTTCCATAGCAGAAGTTAGACCATCACCACCACCACATGCATGAGCAAAATCTAGGCCTGCTTGGCTTCAGCCTACGCATGATGTGTCCTATGGCCATGCCCTGGTTGAAAAGCCCCAAGGAAATAATTACAGATCCTCTGCTCCCCCCCCCCCCAAAAGAGACTTAAAAATCAAATAAGGTTGACAAAGATGGGGAAGAATGGGCTCAGCAGAGCACAATGTGATTCGTCGGAGGAAAAAATGGGGTCGAAGCGACCTGACTTGGTCGTGGCGCTCGCTAATCCCCGCTAATCCCCTGCAAAGCGACGGGAGGAATTGCTGGCGCACTCTGGCTGCGGCCTTCCCCCTCCCCTTCAGCCATTTCAGCGCATGGCTTGATTACCTCAGCCGGAGTAAATAAATATTCCGACTTCGAGAAGACATTCTTGGAAGGAAGTCAGTCAGGACTGAGAGCCTCCTCTTGGGTGACCAGGAAGAATTTTGGCTGTGTAATTCTGTCAGAGTTTGTTATTTTCTAAAATAGTTATGGACGTAAAGTCTCAGGGCGCAATCTTAACCTGGAGTTAGGCCAGCACAGTTAGACCAGCAACGTTTGGCTGGCACAAGGGACACCATCAAGTCTGTTTGGACCACTCTCTGAGGCAGAGAGGCCAGTGCACAGACGTGTGCCATCCTCCCTGACTCCGAGAGTGGTCCAAATGCCACTCCCTTGTATCTGGCATTCTGAGGTAAATTTCTGAGGTAAAATTCTGAGGTAAATATGAGGTAAATAAAGCAAAGTCTGGCCATCACAAGGGACATATTAAAGTATGTCTGGACCACTCTCGGAGTCAGAGAGGCCAGCACACTAACGGGCGCCATCCTCCCTGACTCCGAGAGTGGTCCAAATGCGCTTTACGGCATCCCTTGTGCTGGCCAAACTTTGCTGGCCTAACTGTGCCGGCCTAACTCCAGATTAGGATTGCGCCCTGAGACATCACAAGACTTGGGCGTAAAATTTTGTGTCGGGTCAAAATTTGGTGGTCACTTGAGTTACAGGCCACACGAGAACTTGTGGAACAGGGTCAAAAGAGCCATTTCTGTAACCGCCCCCCCCATCAAGCATCGACAGACATGTTTTGACCTGTGGTTTGTTTGGAGATGATTAAGCTTCAGAACCCGCAGTTCCCCACACACCTACACACAGCTGCTGCTGTTTCTCATGGCCCTTTCTTCATTTTCTCCCCCCCCCCACACACACAAAGCACCTAAAGCCACCCACTGCCACCAAAAAGCACTGCTGGGAGCTCTCTTTTTCATCATCAAGGCAAGCTTGCTCTGTGGAGGTTAATTTTCTTGTTTCTCTTTACAAATCTCCTCTTGAAATGTCAGCTTGTCTCTGTGCTGCGGAACAGACAGCAACCGCAGGGTGTGCGCTGCAGCCAAACAGCTGGAGGGCCTTGCCTGCCTGCCTGCCTGCCTGCCTGCCTTCTCTCTCTCTCTCTCTCTCTCTCTCTCTCTCTCTCTCTCTCTCTCT
>JAJKFI010019296.1:0-28775 GCA_029204185.1 Lerista edwardsae | reverse complement strand
GCCTTGTGTGCTCCCTGAGGCACCTGGTGGGCCACTGTGAGATGCAGGAAGCTGGGCTAGATGGGCCTTTGGCCTGATCCAGCGGGGCTCTTCTTAAACCAGTCCTTGCTTCAGAGGGCCTACAGACCCCTGCAAATCTGGTTCCCTCCATGGGCACGCCTGGGGCAGCCCAAGTGCCTTACGCCATGTTTGCAACAGCTTTGGGCTGACGCAATGCACATGCGTCGGCCCAGCATGCATCTTGGATTGCGCCATAAGTCTCTCCTTGCGCCAAGCTGCCAGAATGAAGCATCACCTCACCTCTAACAACAGTTCCAGCGCCTTAAAACATATGCAATTGGGCTTTGGGAAGGTGTTTAAACTTAAAACTGTGCTCTGCAACAATCTATCAGGCCCACGTCCTGTTGTGCTTGTTCCGCCACCTGACAAAACCTTTGTGTGCCGCAGAGCTTGCGCTGTGTAGCGTTTTCCTGCCTCCTAGAGCTTAATGGAGGTACCGGAGAACCGGTTACTCCATTGTGTGTGTCAATTCTGTGCGTGAGCCAGAATCACTAAATAAGTCACATTTTAATGGAAATGTGTTGAAATTCCTGAACGAAAAGGGGGGGGGGAAGTCTTCCGTTTCCCAAATGCAAACAGTTACTTCCACCTGAGGATTGTTGTTGTGGCGCTGGAGGGAAAGGACGTCCATTCATAAGAACATAAGAAGAGCCCTGATGGATCAGGCCAAAGGCCCATCTAGTCCAGTTTCCTGTATCTCACAACGGCCCACCAGGTGCCCCAGGGAGGCATGAGACAACAAGATGCTTGCATTCAGAGACGGCCAATGAAGAAGTGCTCTGCTTTTCCCCTCCCCTCCCGGATGTCGCCCCTTGCAAGGGGAAAAACTTTTCACTGCAATCCTTCCAGCAATTCATTACGCACTAACCGGGTTTTCTCCAAACCTCTGTTCTCTCCCCCCCCTCTTCTTCCGTGTTCTTTCCAGTCCCCCGAGTCGTGGCGGTCTCCCCGCAGATGCGCCTGGTGGAAGACAACCCCTCGTCCCTCTCCCTGGTGGAGATCTACAAGCAGCGCTGCGCCAAGAAGGGCATTGAGCACGACAGCCCCATTTCGCGGTACTACGACCGGCTCGCCACCGTCCAGGCCCGCGGGACGCAGGCCAGCCACCAGGTGTGGTATCCGTCTGACTGCTGCCTTTGGACGCCCTCTTTCCCCTTTGCTCGTCCCCCCCATCCCTTTTGCTTTCCTGGCCTTGCGTCCAGCGCCCCCACCTCGTCCTCTTTTCGCTTCTTCCTTTTATTGGCGAAATAATATCGCCGAGCCGAGCCGCCCGCGGACTGCACAGGCCCCTGCATCGCATTAAGCTGACGGCCAGCCTTCAAAAGCACAAACCCTCCAAAGAGCCTCATTACCTCTCTGCCTTGGATGATTAATAGAGTCTAACTGTGGCCAGCTCAAAAGGCAGGTTACGTAACGGAGCAGCTGCATTAGATGGCGTGAGAGGGGCTGTGGCAACGTAGCCCCGATGCAGCGGTTCTCCTTGGGTGTCATAGTGAGCCAGAGTAGCATCTGCAGGCACGTTTTGTTCTTGTGATGTCCACAGCATCCTGTGGGTCCCTAGTGGGAGCTGGGGAGGCGTGGGTTAAAATGCTGCATCACGGCCAAACTAGGAGCCAGGGGGCATGGCGAATGAAAGCATGCCTCCTCCTTGCCTGGGTGGCATTTCAGCGGGCTGGTCTGCAAGCCACAATTCCAGAACACCCACTGGGATCTCTGGGGTCAGATGGCAGAGGGCTCGGCGTCGCCCACAGACCTGTTTGGTTGCGGTTACGACTGCGGTACTTTCCGGCAACTCCGGTTTTCTTAAAGCGGACTCAAAACACAGCTTGAGTCTCCTTGAGGTGGTGTGAAATCTGCAGTCGGGGACCTCTGAACGCGCCCGGGGAGGGGCTTGTGAGATGCGCAGGGGCAGCACATGGATTCTTCATGTCTTGGAAGGCTTGCTGTCGGCCTCTAAGATGCACTGCTGGTTTTGCAGAAAAAAATGGAAGTCTGCCTTACAGCAGTGGCTCTCAAACCTTTTAGCGCCGGGGCCCACTTTTTAGAATGACAATCTGTCTGAGACCCACCAGAAGTGATGTCGTGGCCGGAAGTGCCGTCACTGTGACGCCAGAGCCTGCTGCTTTCCTGAGAACGCAGCCGTCAGTTCGGTTATTTCTCAGCTGTTTTCCAATAACAAAGTGAATCAGAAAGAAAAAAGCCTCTTCACAACCTTGACACAAGCCAAACAGCCACACAGCCCTCCCACTTTCCAGCATCCCATCTTTTCACTATGGCTGCCCTTGGTGCTTTGCGACCCACCTGAAATTGACTGGCGACCCACTGCTGGGTCCTGGCCCACACTTTGGGAGCCACTGCCTTAGAGGCCTCTGGCAGGCGTTCTGAGACACGTGGGAACTTGTGGTGAGTGGAATCCACGGGCAACTCAAGTTTGGCGAAAACTGTCCCGGTCCCCATTGTAGTTGATGAAATACCAAGACACGTTCTGCGAAGTGACATGGAACATCTGTCTCCCTTCTCCTTTTAAAAAAAGCTTTGTTCCCCCCATGTTTTTTTTGGGGGGGGGGTAGGAAGACACTTCCCTTGAGGTTGTGGAAATTCTAGTCTCTCTGAGTCATTTAATTGGAGCATGTGTGATTATCCCTTTTTTTCCAGCGCACTGGAGCAGGTCCCAACTTTATTGCTCTTCTTAATTAATTAGGCCAATCCATGCTGTAGTAATTAAAATATGGAGGTGGTGCGCAGATGTTTGCATGCGAGGCCCGGCTTGGCTGCGGACTGCATAGCAGCGTTGATACCCAGGTGCTTGGCACAAATCCTGATGGCAGCCGGAACAGGCAAAATTACCCTGCACGGAGCTGTAAGATGAGCCTGTAGCTGGGGGTTGTGAATCCGTGAGCCCCAGGGAAGTGATCCCCGGCCAAAAAAAACCCACAAACCCAGGTTGTAGTTCATCAGTCACCCAAGCTGACCTGGCTCAACCAGAAGGGAGCTCTTTTATGTTGCTGGTGGGGCCAGGGGTATTAAGGAAGTTCTGGGGTCGGCCCGGCTGACTAATGCTAGCCCCGATTAATATAAGGCAATGGTTCCCAAACTTGCCTCGGTCATGACGCCCCCATAGGCTCTTCTTCTCAGCTCAGCCAGGCGCCACCATCTTGGATTTCACGAGATCCAAGATGGCGGCTGCCAAATGCCACAGGATTTCACGAGATCCAAGATGGCGGCTGCCAAATATCACAAGGTTTCACGAGATCTAAGATGGCGGGGCCTGGGAGAACAGGAAGGAGGGCCACCAGGGACATCCCACGCCACCCCTGTGGGTATGTCACGGCACCTAAGGTGTTGTGCTGCATACTTGGGGGGAACCCCTGATATTCTCCCTGTATCCTAACAGCACCTTCTACCATGTTGTGTAGCATGAAGCTGTTTACTTCTATCAATTCATATGTATAAAAGACCTGCTATATAATTTACCGTCGGCTCCTTGTTTTTCATTCCTTTGTGTTTGCAAGTTTCTAGTGTTGTATGTTCCACATAGAGGTCATCCACATTCACCGTTCTGCTTACAACAAACTCCCGTTTGTGATGTGGGAAATTTTCCATTTTTAAAAAAGCATTTGTGCCATAACATTTAGTATGTAATGAAACTGCCCAATCCGACTGTTGGTGTTCAGAGTTGTAATTAACCTTTTTTTTTTTTTAAGTGGAAACATATATATTAAATATCTCTC
Organism: Lerista edwardsae; assembly: GCA_029204185.1. Taxonomy (NCBI): domain Eukaryota; kingdom Metazoa; phylum Chordata; class Lepidosauria; order Squamata; family Scincidae; genus Lerista; species Lerista edwardsae. The sequence continues at coordinate 24,984 of JAJKFI010019296.1, read as the reverse complement.
ACGTACAAGGTCTATTTATTTGTAATAGGTGGGTAAATTACAACCAGCCATCCTCATCCTCTAAACTTGCTAACTCGGATTTCAGCCTATTTTAGAGCATGAGAGAAATGCTCTCATTCTGAATTGGCCGGAAAACCGACATCACCCATTATGTCTTATAAAAAGCTGGTTTCCAGTTGATGGCTTTAATCCCAGAACTGTTGAAGGGAGTTGTTCCTTGAATTAATTTTATTGGTGACCCTTGGCTCTCGGAGTGGGGCACAGTGCAGATTTCAGGACGCAGAACGGAAGGTTTAAATTAACCTTTGGGGGAAAAAGCGTGTCTCAAATGTGCTGTGAAAACGGTTCTTCTCAGTCGCTGTCACGCTGTGATAATTACAGTCGCAAAATCCGCCGAAGAGTGATAGAAATCCTGCATAATGTTCCTCTCTTTCCGTTCCTCCTTTTTTAGGTTCTCCGCGATATTCTGAAGGAGGTACAAGGCAATATGGTGCCGCGGAGCATGCTGAAGGAATGGGCCCTGCACACGTTTCCGAACGCCACCGATTACTGGACCTTCCGGAAGATGTTCACTATCCAGCTGGCCCTGATCGGCTTTGCGGAGTTCGTCTTCCACTTGAACCGGCTGAACCCCGAGATGCTGCAGATTGCTCAGGTGGGCCTTCGAGGCTGGCGCACTCGCACCTGTTTGGCTCGTCGCTGGATGGCTGTGGCAGGAAGTGATTAACTTGCAGGCATTGGAACGGCTCGCCACAGGTTCCAGTGTCAGGATCGCCATCTCAAAGCAGTGCTTTCTGTTTCATTGGCTGGTTACGGACTGTGCTTGTGTGGGTGTGGGTGCATGTGTGGGTGCCAAGTCTTGGTCACTGCAACACCTGAGGTTCCTTGGTGACACTAGCTTGGTTGATAGTAATTATTTACTAGCTTGGTTGATTATTACTAGCTTGGTTGATAGTAATTATTTTTATATTAATAATAATAAGACAAGCGTCCCCTGATACCTGCGGAGGATATTCCTACCCACTCTGTGGATACTGAAAAGGGGGAACTCTCTGTGATATCTCCATGCCCCCCACCTTTGTTTATCTTCATTACATTCACCCAAAGCTTAACTTGCTTTAACCAGATGCCATAAGCAGAAAGTGGGACGTGGTGGCGCAGCGGATTAAACCACTGCTGCTGGGCTTTCTGACCAGTTGGGAGTTCAAGACTGCGTGACAGAGTGAGCTCCTGCCGCTTGTCCCAGCTCCTGCCAACCTAGCAGTTCGAAAGCACGTACAAATGCGAGTAGATAAATAGGGACCACTTCGGTGGGAAGGTAACGGTGTTCTGTGTGCCTCGGCTTATAGTCATGCTGGCCACATGACCACGGAAGCTTGTCCCTGGACAAACGCCGGCTCTACAGGCTTAGAAACGGAGATGAGCACCGCCCCCTACAGTCGGTCACGACTAGACCATTTGGTCTTGGGGAAACCTTTACCTTTATTAGCAGAAAGCTTATAGTAAGACAAGCAGGCAGGCAGCCTGCACTCTAGAAGGGAGACTCAAAGCGAACATTAACTTCCTGTTAATGTTTGCTTTTATTCTTCCTTCTAGGCTGCAGGCCTAGAAGGCCTTTTAGTCTCCCTTCTTTCGCTTTGAGTCTCCTTTCTAGAGTGCAGGCTGCCTGCCTGCTTGTCTTGCTATAAGTTTTCTGCTTATAGCGTTTGGCTAAAACAGACACATTATCGCTTTGCATGACAGAATTTAAGATGAGCGAAGGTAACAGGTGTCAAGAACTGCAGATACCAGGGAAGCCTGTTTTTCTATACCTCCTCAGCAAAAATGTTCATCAAGCAGTTTACCGAGCACATCAGATAAGTGGCTCCCTGTCCCAAAAGGGCTCATAATCTCAAAAGGGTACCCCTGTAGCCCGGCACTCTCCCCAGCTAGGGTACTGATTAGAACTTAAAACACCTCCTCCTCCACCAAGAGTAATAAAAACCCATCTGCAGAAGATCTGGGTCTGGTACTCTTTGCATATCATCCTAACTTGGCCTTTAGTTTCTCCCCCCCCTCCCAAAAAAAAGCTCCCAGTAAGACACTTCACAATATGTCCTCGAAATAGATCGACTGTTGTCCTTCTAGTGTCAGAGCATTGACATCCCAGTGGTGTTCTTTCCATTCAAATTCCACGGTTTTGAGAAATGGATTTTCCCTCCTTGTTTCCAGTCCTACCGCACAGCCTCGGCTTTCAGATGCTTACTTGGAGCACACAATGAAACTACTATCCTGAGATGCAGAGTGAGAGAGAGCGAGAAAGAGATTTCTCTCCCCCCCCCCGAGCTCTCCACCAACACCACACAAAAGAGCCCTTTATCTGGGATTGATACCCTGCACGGAGCGATCTTGTCTGTCATCTTCATACTCCTGCTAATAAGGAGCCATGTACATTTCTGAGATGCTTGTTAACCTTGTTCGGTGCTGGAACTGCCGGAGTAAGAGGGATTCTGTGCAGGGGGGCAAAGTCCTTTTTATTCGATTCACATATACACCTTGATTGCAAGAAAAAGGGCTATTCTTTAAGTCGCGCACGAATGCGCTGCCTGTTTGTTGCCAGACGTAGCTGTGCAGAAGAATCGGACTCCCCACATTCCAAACTTAAATATGTCGTATGTGTGTGTTTCTTTTGAAACCCTAGGACACTGGCAAATTAAATGTGGCGTACTTTCGGTTTGATATTAACGACGCCACCGGCGACCTCGACGCTAACCGCCCCGTCCCGTTCCGCCTCACTCCAAATATCTCCGAGTTCCTCACCACCATTGGCGTCTCCGGGCCCCTCACCGCGTCCATGATCGCAGTCGCTCGCTGTTTTGCGCAACCAAACTTTAAGGTAGGTCTAAGTTGACGCTCTCTGCCGATTTCCGCCACTGGGCCGCGGCCCGTTTGGTGTGCCGGGAATGAGCCGCGTGTGCGCTGCAGGAGCTGGTGGGTGTGTCATTTGTTCACCGGACCATTGCGGGAGGAGAGTCTCCTTCTGGGGGTGCCTTGTTGATTGTCAAAAAATGGATGGTGCGTCCTGGCAATTTCAGCACCTTGTCGGTGTGCCTTGAGATGGAAAAAAGGTTGAAAATCCCTGCTTTAGCACTTGGGGCCAGTGATGTCATGCAGGGGGAACGCGGGGGGAACTCAGTTCCACTAGTTAAAATTAAGGCTGACTCCTCCCACTTCACTCTCCCTCCCCCCCCTCCCAATTCCTCTGCAAAGAGCTTTTCTTCTTGGTTGGCCGGCACTCAGAGGGTTAAAGGGAGCGACTCTGGATTCCTAGGGGGGCGAAGGCAGTGATGCCATTCAGGGGGAACAGACCAGAACGGGCGTTCCGGATCCTAATGGGCTCCGTGGCTGGTTCCCGACAAGTGCCAATCAAAAGTGAGTTCCTGTTCCTAAATCATTTGAATGACACCACTGCCTGGGGCTTTTTTACATCAAAAAGCGGCCTGCCGGTAGAGTCGGGGAAGGGATGGACTGTGGCCAAATCAGGCTGCTAGCCCCATTTCTCGGCACTGACGTTGCCCCTGTTCCTCCCCCCTTGGCGGTTGGCTTCAGGGGACACCTCTGAATGCAGCAGGGGTTCCCAAAAGGAACAGAGCAAGAGTCAGGGCTGCCGCTTCCAACATGGCGGCTCCCAGTTTGCCCACGACCCTCCTGACATCAGGTCGCAAGTGGGTCCCGCGCCACAGTTCGAGTAGCGCCAGCCTAGGGAATTGGATTCCTCGCAGTGGCAGTGTGCGACCGCAGCGCTTGCACACAGCTGACGCCGAGTGCCGCCTCCTTTGCTGCTGACCGCCCCGTGGCACGTGGGAACGTGGCGGGGGCCAGCCTCTCTAGAACGTGGCGCTTGGCAGGCTGCCCGCGGTGTCCTCTTAAAAGGCTGCGGTGCCCAGCTCTGGGGCACTTCCCTCCCACCGTTTTTGCTGTGATAGATTTCTATATTGAGCCAAAGCGGGTGTGAAAAGAGCCCCGGTTCAGTCCTCCTTAGATAGAATTTTTCCAGACAATTAGAGAATGATTTAATGTTTCCTTATCGTTGCACTCAAATCGTGTGTGTGTGTGTGTGTTTAAGGCAGCCAGTGGCTGCGTCCGTCACCCTGCTTCTCGGCAGACCGCAGCCAAGCGGGGGGAACGCTGACTCTCTACGTGGCCTGTGAGGTTGAAATTAACTTGCCTCTGCGGTTGCTGCCGCGGCGCCAACTTCTGAGGACCCGTGAAGGGAATGACAAATGCAGCCTCATTTAGCTCCTTTCGAATAATGCCGCAGGTCGGAGTCCATCTTGGCAGCTTGTTAGCGGGGGGAGACGCGGGAGACGGATCGCGGTTTTGATGGACTCTTGGCAGGGTGCGGTTTGCAAACGAGGAATGGGCCTGTCTCCGTCACAAAATGCCAACCAGGATGAACCACCTCACTGCAAACTGGCAATCTGGTTTGCGCTGCACCGAAAAACACCACAGTGCAGTGTCATTCAAACTGTGGGTCGGGACCCGCTTGGTGGGTCCTGACCTGATGTCAGGTGGGTCGTGGAAAGCTGGGAGCTGCCACCTTGGAAGCTGCAGCCTTTACTCTTGCTCTGTTCCTTTTGGGAGTGTTCACAGTTTGAATATTCAAGTGAGGTTTTTTTTAATCCAATTCTACTTTCAGTTCAGTGCTTTTGCATCCTGTTTTCTCCTCGTCTTGCTTTCTGTCGGGGATGCTTCCTGGTTGTGCAATTGCTGCAGTCCAGGAATGCCCGTTTGCATTTCAGGAGTGTCATTTTAGTGTGTCACAATGATGCCACTTCCTGATTGATGATATCACTTCCTGCCATGACTTCCAGGTTAATGACATCACTTCCAGTGTGGCACGTAAGTGCCATTTTAAGCGGTTCCCGGTCTCAAAAGTTTGAGAACCACTGCCGTAGTGTGTGCGCGCGTGCGCACACACACACACACACACACACACACAACACTCTCCCTTGAGAAAATATCATAGATTGCTGAGTTGGTTCATTAAGGGAGGGGAATTAAAAGCCGCCATTTTGTTTGGACCAACCAAACACACACATGGACAATTTTCATCGCATTCTGTTCCGGGGATGGAAGGAACTGTTGTCTTCTCAAAGTGGAGAGCAGTTATTATTGTCTCTTCCTCCCCGTCCTCGACAAAGCTCCCAAGCGCCAAGGTGTTCCTGCTTTGCTAAATCCATCCTCCCCTTGCCAGTTCCTCCTGGGGAAACATCATTATCTGCTCCCCTTCCCCGCAGGTTGATGGCATCCTGAAGACGGTGCTCCGCGACGAGATAATCGCTTGGCACAAGAAGACCCAAGAGGACACCTCTTCCCCATTGTCCGCCGCCGGGCAGCCCGAGAACATGGACAGCCAGCAGCTGGTGTCCTTGGTCCAGAAAGCCGTGACGGCCATCATGACGCGCCTGCACAACCTGGCGCAGTTCGAAGGCGGCGAGAGCAAAGTCAACACGCTGGTGGCCGCGGCAAACAGCCTGGACAATCTCTGCCGCATGGATCCTGCTTGGCACCCGTGGCTCTAACGTGGCGCCGTAGATTTTCACATTCCGTTATGGCAGGAGGCAGATTGAAATGTGCAATGTGTGGACCCTGGCACGCTTTGCTGCCACTCACGCCTTTCGACGGTCTACAGTGGGATCATGTTTACAAGCGTACTCCTGTTTTTACGCTTAGCGGAGCAATCCGGCGTACGTGGCGTACGAGGATCGATTTTGCGGACAGAGGAAAGGGGGCGGGTCGGTTCGACATTACAGAGAAGTACCGTGATTTGTTTTTTACGTCAAATGTAAGACTGTGGACACTGTGTGGACTGGTCTGAGGCCTACTCCCAGTTGTAAACTCTTTTTTACGCTTTAAAAGAAACGTAGTACGCCCACTTCGTGGGATTGACCATGTGACTTTTTTTTTTAATAAATAGTTTTTCCTCATTGTTTTACCTTCATAATTCGTACAAAAAGACTCCTCAGATAGTGTGTTCTTCCAATCGGCGATATCTGTGACTTAATGTGCGTTTGTACAGAGATTTTTTGTAACAAAATGTACAGGCAATCCTTTTTTTGTTGGTTTGTTTCCGGTAGGTCGTTCGAGGAAACCGAATTGTGCTACGTCTTTTTTTCCCCCAAATGTGCAAGCTAATGTACAGCGGCAACGCCTAAATTTCTGAAATCTAGTTTAGTGAGTCATTTATGCCTACAAAAGAAATTTATAAAAGTGAACTTTGTCATTCATTGAGAGAGACTTTGGGATGGAACCCGTGGCAACACAAATAAAAAAAGTATATGATAAGCTGGTGATATATTTTTGAGCATTGGTGCATTTAAGTATATATCGTTCAAGTAGCTTCTTTTGGGGAATGATTGTTTTTATCTTTGTAATTTAAAAAAAAAAGACTGAAAAGATGAAATTGCTTTTATTTCAGTCTGTCATCATTTTTTATAAACCTTGCAGTGTTGAGAATGTTACAGTTCTGGATTTGTACAGGGTGACTTTTCTCAGAATAAATATTTTCTAAAATGCTTTAATGGTGCTCATTTTCCCCGAAGTGGACTCCAAAACGGTGAGGAATTGAAATAAGCAGCCAAATTGAGCTTCCAAATGGAGAGAGATCTTGGCTTTGGGAAGCATTCTCGGCCTTGCTAAGCTGTGTGCCTATAATAATTCTGTTCCACAGTTCTCTTAGGATTACAGATATTAAATCAACACAAAAAGAACCATATATTCTCTTAAGGATGAATTAATTGGTTAAACGTTTGTTCAGTTTTAAATGGGGTCTGGAACATCACCTGCCTACTGCATAATTAACATCTGAATTAACTGACTCAGGGAGCAATCCTAACTTGGAGTTAGGCCGGCACAGTTAGGCCAGCAAAGCTTGGCTGGCACAAGGGCCACCGTAAAGCACATTTGGACCACTCTTGGGAGTCGGGGAGGGTGGCGCATGTCTGTGTGCTGGCCTCTGCCTCTGAGAGTGGTCCAAACAGACTTCATGGTGTCCCTTATGCTGGCCAAACTTTGCTGGCCTATGTGCCAGCCTAACTCCAGGTTAGGATTGTGCTGTTAGAAAAGTCGAGGATGAGAGCTTGCTTCAATATTTTTGCAACCCTGACGTCTTATTATTGAAGAGAGACAACTGAATGTCTGTTCCCAAATCCCGCCAACGATGAAAAAGTTTAATGCTGGTGTGTGTGTGTGTGTGTGTGTGTGTGTGTCCTGTGGTTTGTGCTTTCTAGACCTCACAGCTTTGAGACCTGGCCGGCCCTGTTTCGGAGATGTATCTCATTGATAGCCAACAGCCTGAATTTGCACTCAAAAAATCCTTGCGCGGCAGAAGTTTTGATCACCTCCCATTTTATTTACTGGAAAACAGAGAGAGTTGAATCTCTCCCGGAAACACATCTTGAGATCTAGCATCCAGATTGTCAGATAGTGTGGGTTGTGCAGATGGAAAACGATTCCGGCTGGACATCAGGAAGAATTCCTTGACGATAGGGGCGGTTGGACAGTGGAACAGATTGCCACTGGAGGGAGGTGGTAGATTCTCCCTCACTGGAGACCTTCAAGCAGGGGCTTGATAGGCACCTGCTGGAGATGCTCTAGGAGGATTTCCTGTGACAGGCAAGGGGTTGGAGTAGATGACCTTGTAGGTCCCTTCCAACTCTATGATTCTATGACTTGGTGGTCACCTTTTGGAAGACACATGAGACCTCCGAAATGAACCCATCTAGAAATCCCCATCTGATTTTCAGATGGTCCCCAAAATAGGCTAGAAAACAGACTGACTAAATTTGGTACTAGGCCAAATGCTGTCTGCCTCCAGGTAGCAACACCTTAAAAGCAGCAGATTTCATTTCAAACTCATCCGTGTGTCTTAACAAGCCTTTCCCTCCCCACACAGTTCATTTCTCCTAATGAGTCTAATTTTACTCGGCTCCACTTCAAATACTTCGGAGCTTCCCGTTCTTGTTATACAGCTTCTGGAGATTTTTTTTTTTCCACATCTCTTTAGACGTTGGTTCAGAATGCAATTTCTCACGCTTTCCTCTTGTTATCTGCCTTTGCAAGGGTGGTTTATTAATTTGGCCTCCTAATTGCAGAAGGCTTTCCCGAGTTCGGCGCCAATACAGATGTTCTGATGAATGGCAGACATGAATAATGCATATTTGTGTTCTGTTGGCTAAATTTGATGCCGGGAGGGAGGGAGGGAGGGTGTGTGTGTGTGTGCGTGCGCGTGCGCGCGCACACACACACACACACACGCACGCATGTGCACGCACCATGTATACTAGGCCCTCAGTATCTGCAGGGGTTGGTTGGATACCAAATTCCAGCCTTCTGAGGTGGATCCTGCCAGAAGTTGTGTTCTCAGGTAGTCAGCTCAAGGTTGACTCGGCTTTCCTTCCTTCCAAGGTTGGTAAAATCAGGATCCCAGCTTGCTTGGGAAGAGCAAAAGCAAACCACCCTGTATCACTAAGAGCACAATCCTAACCTGGAGTTAGGCCGGCACAGTTAGGCAGCAAAGTTGGGCCGGCACAAGGGCCACCGTAAAGCATGTTTGGACCACTCTCAAGGAGTCGGGGAGGATGGTGCATGTCAAGAATGGCATGGAATGGGGCAAGAAATTTAGCAGCTATAATACTTAGGCTGGCACACTTAGTCTGGCAAAGTTTGGCCTGCACAACGGCCACTGTAAAGCATGATTGGACCACTCTCAGAGTCAGGGAGGATGGTGCACTTCTGTGTGCCGGCCTCTCTGACTCTGAGAGTGGTCCAAACATACTTGACGGTGACATACTTGCGCCGGCCAAATTTTGCTGGCCTAGCTGTGCTGCCTTAACGCCAGATTAGGGTTACCCTCTCAATGACAGAGCTATGCCATCTGACACCTGGGGGCACAGCATTGTTTCACACACCCTGGCTTCCAAAGACCTTGCAATGGCAATTGTGGATTTCGGCAAAAACTGGAAGTTCTGAGGCCCAGGAAGATGACTCGCAGCCTCACCTGTCCTCTGAAGTCTGCCTTTTCCCGACTGTGGGTGCAGGTTGGCACCCCCTCAAGCCATGGTACTGGGGCTACAGCATCCTCCTGCATCCTCCTAGCCACGCCACCATCTCGCCGGCGATGCTCTGCCACGCACACCCAGAATCCATTGCCTCCCCACAGCCTCTTCCTGCTTCCACAAGAAAAGCAACAACAAAAGCAAAAAAAATAAAAAAAAATCCCCTGCTATTTGCACAAGAGAACCTTGTTAGAAATCCCACCGGAGCAATTCATTTAACCCAGGGTTAGGTGCTCGGCGTTTGCGCGCAGCTGCCAAGGAAACGGGTCTGGAGGCTCCCGCGGGGGGTCATGGCCGTGGCATTTATTATTTTTAGAGGTGACATTCGCTTTATGGAGTCGGCGCAGGTGCCAGCTCGGGCAAGCGAGCCACGCTTGATGGCGGCTTCCCTTGGAGAGATGTGATATTTATCCACCGCCGCAGAGGCACTGTCAGAATCCCGCCGCCGTCCATCCATCACGGCCTGCCCTCTTTCCAGCCCCAATCTGGCTGGGCGCCGCGGTTTTATTAAGGACAGCGCCGGTCTCTTATCTGGGAAGGGCAGAGGGTCTTGGCAGGAGCTTGCCTTCTCCGGGGGCACATTAATCCTTGTCTCTCTGCACTGCCCGGTGGTATTTATAAGACTCGGGCATTCATGGATCAAATTGCCGCGTTCAGCAAGATCTTTTGATCAGTCGCCGCCGCGCCACCAGGCGCTCTCGAAACGGGGTCAAGAGCACTCCAAAACACGTTGGCGGGTTCGGGCATCCGGCCGCACCCGCTTTTAATTGAGGTCCGTGCATGTCAGGGGTGTCGTGAGGTTCTCTGAATACCGACGCAACCCTCTTTTTATTTCCCCCCCCCACCTGCGTCTCTTTAGAAAATCAGAGCAATTATTCCATTAAAAAAAAAGAAAATCAAAATTTGGAAGATGATCGATGTGTTACTGCAATGGTATAAACTGTGTGGGCGGTGTAATTTTTTTAGGTAAATGGGATGCTGATTGTATAATGATCTTTAACACAAGCCTTTCATTTTCTTAACTCCAGTAGGAACAGGGAGGGAGGGAGGGAACTTATGGAATTGTCACAGAACAACTTTGGTAGATAAGACCTTGGGATAAGGCCAAATTATTACAGGTATCCAGATATCCGAAATCCAGACTATTCCAAAATCCGGACATCATTTGTCTAAGACGTTGTGTTAACCTTCTATAGAAAGAAGGTCTGGTGCTCCTTCCCAGCGGGCCATTAACCTGTGGAACTCCTTGCCACAGGAGGTGGTGATGGCGTCTGGCCTAGGTGCCTTTCAAAGGGGATTGGACAGATTTCTGGAGGAAAAGTCCATCATGGGCTACAGGCGAGGATGGGTGGTGCAACTGCCTTATGTTAGTAGTAGGCGACTTCAGAATGCCAGCTGCAAGGGAGTGGCCACAGGATGCGGTACTGGAAAAGGCAGGAGCTACCCCGAGGAGATAGAGAATGGTATCAGCAATGGCCCCTTGTCCAGGTAAACCAGGCATTATGGGGTTAATCCCAGAACTCCTGCAGCAGAAACACAGCTGCAGGCTGATGAGCTCTCCATGAAGGGAGGTTAGCACAGGTGCAGATGGGTGTGGCTGATGAATTAAAGCCTGCCCACTGATTGGCTGGCCTCAGTATAAAGCTGGAGGCAGGAGCTGGATAGGTGCTGGAGGAGGGCACCAGGTAGGTGCTGGACTGCCTGCCTGAAGGATGGACTGAGGAACTGGCTGAAGGACCTGATAAGGTAAGGTTGTTTTGGGAGACTATTGTTGGGAATTGTTGTATGGCTGCCACACCCCTGGAGCCACCAAGTGGAGGAGGCAGTTGTGGCTTAGGCAAGCTGACTGCCTATGGTTTGTTGGTGGGGTTTGTTGGTGCTAGACTTAGTTTGGAGCTAAGCCAGTGATGAGGGCAGTCTGGAGAAGGCTGGCCAGCCAGTGATCCCAAGCAAAGCTGCTGGAAGAGAGGAGGCCCAGTCGGTGACTGAACCCCCTCCCTCTTGCCTATCTCTGAGGCCGCTCTGGAGGGGAAACTACAGGGTGTTCGGAAAGTCACTGTGCACTTATGTATATTTATTTACGGAAAGAGCACAGTGACTTTCTGAACACCCTGTAGTTACCCTAGTGTGGCCATTAGGGCCCTTGGGGTGGCTCGGCAGGGAATTTGGCAGAGCAGATGCAGGCATCTTGTTGCCTTGTGTGCTCCCTGAGGCACCTGGTGGGTCACTCTGAGATGCAGGAAGCTGGACTAGATGGGCCTTTGGCCTGACCCAGCAGGGCTCTTCTTATGACTATGATTTGGACATTCCACTTCAGCCTAAGAGTTGAAGGCAACTCTTCCCTACTCCTCCCACTTAAAATGCCGGGAGCTGCTCTAGGACGGCACCAGGAGCCTCTGCCTGTGACCGTTTCTCCTTGGGGCGTGCCAGCAGTTGCGGACCTAGGGGGGCCATGGGGGGGGCAGGAGCCCTGGGCGCCATCTTGGGGGGTGCCGATGGCATGGCGCCCCCGTGCCCCCCAACATGGCGCCCGCCGCTCCCGCTCCCCTCCTGTCTGCCGGGACGCGCCGCAGACAGGGTGGGGAGCGGGCGCTGGCTGCGCACTCCGGGCTGGGGGTTTAAAGTGCACTTTAACCCCCCGGCCCGGAGTGCGCACCCCGGTGGCTTCCCTCCCGGCTCGGAGGGCGCAGCGGCCGCTCCCTGTCCTCCGAGCCAGGAGGGAAGCCCCACCCCGCAATGTCATGACGTCGTGACATCATGACGTTGCGGGGGGGCGGCGCCATGTCATTCCCTGCCCTGGGCGTGGTTCCGATTAGAACCGCCCCTGCGTGCCAGTGAATTCCACATTGGAACCTTGTATTTTGTATGCCGGGAACCATGAAAAAAAACCAAAACCCCTGACTCTTTGAGATGCAGCGATACAAGGCACGGGCTCAGACAGGATTGTGGCTGATTTGGGGCTTATCTGCAGGTGCGTCAGGTGTGGGCAGTTATCACCGCAGGACAGAGCAGAGCCAGAGGTGATGGTACCTGCCAATTTGCAGACCTGCTGTTTAGGACGTAATCATCGAGAGCCGCTGGCAATTCTTGCCTTCTTCGTGGAGAGGCATTTCATGTCCTCGGCTCTCTTAATGGCTGTGCTCTTCCCTGCAGGCCCCAGAGAGACGAAATGCCACCGAGGGCCCAATCCTAACCTGGAGTCAGGCCAGCAAAATTTGGCCGTCACAAGGGCCACCCTAAAGTGCTTTTGGACCACTCTGAGTCAGGGAGGATGGTGCACATCTGTGTGCTGGCTTCCCTGACTCCGAGAGTGGTCCAGACATGCTTTACGGTGTCCCTTGTGCCGGCCAAACTGTGCTGGCCTAACTGTGCTGGCCTAACTCCAGGTTAGGATTGCACTCTGGGGTGGTAACTTGACTTTCTCCGGGACCCAAACATGCAGACAAGACATCCCCTTTGCAGAGTGTCAGCCGGCTCTGCTAATACCTGCTCACTTGTTCAGCTCAAAGACGCATTTTATGTTTGGTTCTAAAGACAAAATAATACCCTCTGTATTAAAAAAAACAAAACCCAGTGAATAAGAAACTTTTTGCTTCTAATACACTGGTTCCCAAACTGTGGTTTGGGACCCAGCAGTGGGTCGCGAGCCAATTTCAGGTGGGTCATGAAGCACCCAGAGTAGCCATATTGAAAATATGAAAAGATGGGATGCTGGAAAGGGGGAGGGCTGTGTGGTGGTTTTGCTCGTGTCAGGGTTGTAAATAGGCTTTTTTCTTTCTGATTCACTTTGCTGTTGGAAAATGGCTGAGGAATAACCCAACTTATTGCTGCGTTCTCAGGAAAGCGGCAGGCTCTGGTGTCACAATGGCGGCACTTCCAGCCATGACATCACTTCCGGTGGGTCCTGGACAGATTGTCATTCTAAAAAGTGCGTCCCGGGGCTAAAACGTTTGAGAGCCACTGCTTTTAATACGATTGTGAGCTTGAAGTACACAATCTCCCCTCTATTCCCCTCGCCGCTTTACCTCTCAATTAGATGGAACCATTTAGGTAGAAACGTCTAATGCCTTTCCCGAAATGGGGAGATCAACACCCAGCTTTCTCTGAAGTCGTCCGTTGATACGGGCATAATTAGATTTTTATCAGTTTCAGCTAGGTGTAACTGTTTCATTATCATTGACCTGGATTATTTTCCAGCATGTCTCCCTCATTAAAATCTACAGCACCTGGGCTAATGGGTTTTGTTTCCATCAGGATGTAATGAGGACTGGCAGATCTGCATATTCTCCCGGCGAACTCCGAGCAGAGCCAAATACCTTGTTTTATTACCACCTGACAGAGACATAATGATTTCTGAGAATCTCATTACCATCATATTATGCAATGATTTAACTTGCGGTTTTTTTGGGGGGGGGGCACGCAAATCATTTGTTGGCGGTCGCAGTGCTCCTGTGGAAGTGTGTTTGCGTTTGTTTGTTTGAGCGAAGGAGAGATGACCTGCCTTCCTTCGCGTCATGTTGATGTTCCTCCGTCCTTACATGAGCTGACATTTATCCGGCGCGGCACGGTGGTGTGATTTAGGATGCCGGATCTCTCCGGCGTGATTTCATCGGCACACCCCTTGTCTCCTGCTTGGGATGCTTGGGGTGATGCTTGGGGACAAGGGAGCGAGGTTTTTTTATGCATCTATTTTTAGAGATGTCAACATGTGAACTGGCCACCTTCCAGAGTGTTCTGAATGCCACATGCTGCACCCAGACCCAGAGTGCAATCCTAACCAGGAGTGAGGCCGGCACAGTTAGGCCAGCAAAGGTTGGCTGGCACAAGGGGCACTGTAAAGTATGTTTGGACCATTCTCAGAGTCAGGGAAGCCACCACACAGATGTGCACTTCTGGCCATGACATCACTTCTGGTGGGGCCCAGACGAGGGCCAGCTCTAGCAGCAGTGGGGTCCAATGTGGGGCATTCTTGTGGGGCCACCAACCCTCCCTGTGGGCCCCCCACTCACCAAGAAGAGCTCTGTTCGTGCCAAGCAGCGGCAGGGCCCAATGTGGGGCATTCCTGTGGGGCATTCCTGCCATGTGCAAAGCATGGCATGTGGAAGTAGTTGGGGGTGATATCACATCCCCACCAACTGCTTCCAGGTGGCCCATCTTGGGCTGTGCAGAGGCAGAGGCAGGTGGGAGAGACCAAGGTCAAGCTGCTCTGCTCGCCCCACTGACTTACAACCCATCGAGATCCCAGCTGCAGTCACAGGCAATATGCTCACCCTGCTAGTGCGGGGCCCCCTGAAGTGCGGGGCCCGCTGTGACGACATTGGTCACATTGGCTTAAAGCAGGCCCTGGCCCAGAAAGATGGTCGTTCTCAAAAGTGGGTCCTGGTGCGAAAAAGTTTGAGTACCACTGTTCTAGAGGCCTTCCTGTTTTTGCTGAAAACTGGAATGCTTTTGTAAGGCCTCTAGGAAGCCACCCTCTCAAGGTGTGGCACCCTGGGCAACGCACACCCCCGGCCCCATCTTAGTTATGCCACCGGCAAAAGGTCCCCCTTGGATGTGTGACATTGATGTCACCATTATTGTTCCATTGATACTATGTGTTTGACAGTCGGCCATCATCAGCCTTGTTGTCTAACATCCTTCAAATAGACCGAAGTGATGCTCGAGCATTGCTTGTGATAGAGATAAGAGGTTTTAAAAAAATGCTTTCTGGCATTGGCAAGGGATGAGGCACGATGAATGGCGTTATTGATCGAATCACGAGATACACCTGAGCATGTGCTGCTCCCCCCCCCCGCTTTCCATCCCATTCACAGACTGCTTCTGTGCATAATTTAGTCTCGTTATGTCACCCACCGCAAACACCATATTTCACCTGGGAGAGCCATGGTTGGTTTATGGAGCGGGCTTCCCGATTGGAAACAAAACAAGAACACTGAACCATATGGTGTGCTGGTGTGCATGTCAGAGACAAGGGAATATGGACGCGAACTTCTCAATATGGAGAGCGAACAGATTGACTCTTAATTAAGATCAGATGGCCCTACCATGAATCAGACACTCTGTAGCACCTATTTGGGTTCCTCTATCCCAGACGGAAAGCGGTTTAAGGAGTCTGAGCATAGGCCTTGGGGCAGTGGTGGCATCTAAATGATTTAAGAACAGGAACTCACTTTTGATTGGTGCATGTCAGGGCCCGCCCACCGGAAGTGACGTCATAAGCCGGAGGCTCGCGGAGCCCTGATCTACCCACGGCTGGTTCCTATGGGTAGACCCCTTCACCCCTCTAGGAATCCAGAGTCGCTCCCTTTAACCCTCTGAGTGCCGGCCAACCAAGAAGAAAAGCGCTTTGCAGAGGAATCGGGAGGGGGGAGGAAGGGGGAAGCACCGTGGAGTGAAGTGGGTGGAGTCAGCCCTAATTTTAACAAGTAGAACTGAGTTCCCCCGCGTTCCCCCTACATGACATCACTGCCTTGGGGGGGGGGATGCTGTTATATGGGGCTGTAGCTCAGTGGTACGGCAGGTGATTTCCAGGCAGAGGGGCTGAGGTTCGGTCTCCAGTGGTGTTGCCGGGTAGGGCTGGGAAGGCAAGTTCATAAGTAGACCAGTTCATGATGACAGGTCTACTTGGCTCAAGGCGCAATCCTAACCTGGAGTTAGCCCAGCACAATTAGGCCAGCAAAGTTTGGCCGGCACAAGGGCCACCATAAGTATGTCTGGACCACTCTTGGAGTCAGAGAGGCCACCACACAGATGTGCGCCTTCCTCCCTGACTCCGAGAGTGGTCCAATCGCGCTTTATGGTGCCCCTTGTGCAGGCCAAACTTTGCTGGCCTAACTGTGCCAGCCTACCTCCCGGTGCGGGTTGCGCCCTGAAATTATCACCCCCTCAAGCCCCAGTTCCTAATTCCACGAACACTCTTGATTTCTGGCAGCTGTGACAATAAGCCCCCTTGGCGGCAGACATGCGCCGGAGATTGTATTGCGCAAGGAGTTTTCTGGACTTCCACATTCATAAAACAGATCTCTGGGCACAAGGCTCTGTAAAACACAGAATAAAGACAAGCAAATATTTTAATTACCTTTTCCTCCGAGTGAACTACGTGATACGTGCTGGTAAATTAAGGAAGCAACATGGTCTGGCTGATTGGAGTGGAAACCTATTATGTATTGCAGGCTTCTAAGACAGCGACTTTGGCAAGCAAATAAGAAGTTTTTGTCTTTAATCCGGGATATTATTTAACATCAAAAGAGTCCCAGGGAAAAAGAATGTAATAAAAATGGGAGAAGAGACGAGTTGTGGTTTTTTCTCCCTGCCTGCCTGCTCAGTGAAGGCTCCTTTTCACATGGAAACAGTATGGCATTAAATGTTTTTTTCACACCTGGAGAGAAAAAAGAACCCTGACTTGGCAGTTTGATTGACAAAAGTCCATCCCAGGAAATTGAATCTCGGTTTAACAGACAGTCTTGTCTTCTCCCTCCAGAACTTCTGATGGGCTTCCTTTTTAAATTATTTTTTTATAGCAGTGGGTCTCAAACGTTTGAGCACTGGGACCCACTTTTTATGCAGAGGAGCAGAGTGGTGGACTAGAGAGTCTCCCCTTGCCACTGCTGCCACCTCCTGGTGCCAAAAGGGACTGCTACCGAACCTCCACACTAGGCACTGTGGAAAAAGCTCTTTCCTATTGTTGGAACAAGGCTATTAATGGCCTGCCTTAAGCCACCAAGCAGGTCCGTGGCAGAAGCAAAATGTAAACCAGGGGTTTCCTGGTTCTTCTGCCTCTTCCCTGCATTCAGACTTTTAAGATGCTTAATAACTCCTCAAAATGCCACAAGTATTCCTATTCAAGACGATGGCGGCACAATTACAAGCCCAGCACAAGGGGAGCATCCCTCCCCCCCCCCACATTTCAACTTGCCTGGCCACCACTGATTTACTCTCAAAGAAGCAGTGTCTCCATGGAGACCAGCATTATTCCAATAAGTTCTCGAGAGGGCTTCCCATGGAGGAGATAATTAGCATAGTTGATTCTGTGCATGATTCGCGGAGGGGGAGGGCACTCTCCTGCAACAGTGTCCCCTATGTGGGAGATATTTGGGGCTGGCAAGGAGCTTTTGAGCAACTCGGGAGCAGGGAGACGGTAGATGCTGCAGCATGCCGGCAAGGGATGTTTCTAGAATTCTCCATGTCCCAATTCCTGCCACGTTGTTCTCAGTGTATGGGTCGTTCCTCCAAAGTGAAACCAATGCATTATGGAAGTGCTCTTATTCCACTCTCTGTTTCCATAGGTCAGGACCGTCTCCTTATGTGATGTGTTGAGGAGCGCAATCCTAACCTGGAGTTAGGCCGGCACAGATAGGCCAGCAAAGTTTGGCCGGCACAAGGGACACTGTCAAGTATGTTTGGACCACTTTCGGAGCCAGGGAGGCCAGCACCCAGACATGCGCCATCCTCCCTGACTCCGAGAGTGGTCCAAACGTGCTTTATGGTGGCCCTTGTGCCGGCCAAACTTTGCTGGCCTAACTGTGCCGGCCTAACTCCAGGTTAGGACTGCACCCTTAGTCATTTTTCAAAGGAAAGTGAATCGGAAAGAAAACACCATTTGACAACTGGCCCTCTGTCCCAAGCCTGCCATTTTGCACTGGAAGCTTCCGGAATCCTCAACTCTCCACACCTCTGCTACAGAATACTGAATATTGCCGAGTCCCTGATATCCATAACCTGCTGAAGGCCTGCCTCGTATTTCTTTCAATCCCACATGAACTAGGACAGTGGGCGGTTGGGCAGGAACAGGGAGGGGGGGACGCCAAATTTAGGTGCCAGAATCGGTGCATGGGAACAGCCAATCAGGCAGCACCTTCATTCCAAATTATTGTGCGGCAAATAAAAAATTTCATGGCTAATTATTATCTTGTTCTTCGGGTAGGTAATTAATTTTTTGCATTGTTGCTCAGTTCCTCTTCCTATGTTCGCTTCATGTTAGCAGAGTTTAATTGACAGAAGGGGGGAGGGGAAAAAAAGAATATTTTTTTTTAAATGGAATTTTAATCAGTGAGACCAGAGTATCTCTTTCAGAAGGAAAATCTGAAGTGATACAGAAGTGGGGGTGGGAATATTTCCCTTATCAGTCACTTTCCCCATCCATTACGGTGCGGGTGATAATGCCTGTTTTACATTTTTAATCGTATAATGGATTTTTTTAATTAAAAATGTGTCTTGGATGTTTGGAGGGGGATGGAATATATATATATGAGACTGCTGGATTGCTGGCTCCAGCATTCTTCAGGGTTTGCTTGGCAAACAATCTTAAAAGTAAAACGTTCTCTTTGCGGCAGGCGATGTCAGCAATCAGACTTCTCACCCCCAAGAGAGTAATCCTAACTTGGAGTTAGGCCGGCACAGTTAGGCCAGCGCAGTTTGGCCGGCACTAGGGACACCGTAAAGTGCGTTTGGACCACTCTCAGAGTCCGGGAGGATGGCGCACGTCTGTGTGCTGACCTCTCTGATTCCAAGAGTAGTCCAAACATGCTATACAGTGTCCCTTGTGCTGGCCAGACTTTGCTTTATTTACCTCATATTTACCTCAGAAATTTACCTCAGAATGCCAGATACAAGAGAGTGGCATTGGACCACTCTCGGAGTCAGGGAGGATGGCGTCCGTCTGTGTGCTGGTCTTTCAGACTCTGAATTTTTCTTTTGGGCCCCTTCCCTTCTCCACTGGATCATGATTTCATACGCTCGTTGGGTCATAATTTCTGCAAATTACAATATACAAAATGATGTAGGCATCACAAAATGTGAATGCTGGTCTTCACACAATATATGCAAACGTTTTCTGAGATCCCAGGAAATTTCCAACTCCCCTCCTCTTTGGCCCCCTTTTAACCCCAGGCGCAGGTATGATGTATCCCCCGCATCCCCCATAACATAAGAAGTGCCTACCTAGATCAGGCCAAAGGCCCATCTAGTCCAGCTTCTTGCAGCGATCCACCAGATGTCTCAGGGAGCTCACAAGACAACAAGAGACCTGCATCCTGTTGCCACTCCCTTGCACCTGGCATTCTGAGGTAAAATTCTGAGGTAAATATGAGGTAAATAAAAGCGAATTTGCTATCCTAAGAACATAAGAAAAGCCCAGCTGGCCTATCTAGTCCAGCTTCCTGCATCTCACAGCGGCCCACCAGATGCCTCAGGGAGCACACAAGACAACGAGATACGTGCATCTAGTTGCCACTCCCCTGCATCCGAAGTAGCCTACCTCTAAAGTAAGGAGATTGCGCTAACCATCATGCACTAACCTGTAGCCCCGTCTTATGGGCTTTGGTGAGGTTGGAAAATGTTAGATCCCAGGTCATTTTGGGGCTCCCGCCTTTGGGTCCTGGGCCCCCCCACACACATGGACACCTCTGGGAATGCATCTGGGAACCAGGGATGGTCCAAGTTTTCCTGGAGCCTGAGATAGGTTCCAACTACTGTCTTTGTATTTGCCCCGCCCACCCACTCATCTCCTCCTTCCTGTTCCTTGGACTTGAAATGGAATATTAAGTGGGAGAGTAGAGTAGTGGGCTAGAGTGCCTCCAGTGTTCTAGCCCACCACTTTTCCAGTCCTCCACATTTCCATACCTTGCCCTGTTCCTTTTCAAATCCAGAGAGCCAGCAGGGGGAGCCATGACAAAGCCAAGCAGGTGCACGGAGGCTGGTTCTCCCGGCAATCTGCACCTTAGGCAACCTCCCAGTAGGCCTCATGAATGGGCCAGTCTTGCTAGGGATGCTGCCCTTGCTTCCAGTTGCTTTCTCTAAGCGTCGACCCTGATTCTGAAAATGTCAGAAATGCCCTTGGTTTGTGTACGTCCTTCTCTCCACTGGGAAAGGAGAGAGAGAGAGAGAGAGAGAGAGAGAGAGAGTTGGAGAAGACATATTTACAGTTCCGCGTAATTATATTTTATGATAACCCAATGCTAATGCGTCGACCAAATTGAACATAAGGAACTAATTGTATATTTCCTGTTGAATAATGCATGGCAATAACAGTCATTAGCTCGGTACTGTCTGAGGATTTTAGAAATCGCTCCATCATTTAAAGCTCATAAATGCTGAGCCGATGGAGCCGCGTGGGGGGTATGTATGAGGCTGTATGTGTGGGGCGGGGGAGAAATAGGCGCGCACGATTGTCATTGACTCGCTCATGCGTGGCTGAAGGCTGCGGCGCATTCCGCTGCGGTGTGTCGGTGGCTGTGGCAGCTTGTCCTCTCTCTTCTGCTCCCAGGAAAAGAAAAGGGGGGGAACGGAACGTAGGAACATAAGAAGAGCATCTTATAGGAACATGAGATGAGCCAAAGGCCCATCTAGTCCAGCTTCAATCCCCTTTGAAAGGCATCCAGGCCTGAACGCCACAGCCACGTCCTGTGGCAAGGAATTCCACAGTCTAATTACATGCTGGGAAAAGAAATATTCTCTTCTGTCAGTTCTAACGCCCCTGACACTCAATTTTAGAGGATGCCTCCCCAGTTTTGGTGTTGCGGCTACAAGCCGTGATGGGCACACACAAACTCCTGGTTCTGTAAGTCAGCAGCCTCTGAATGCCTGATGCAAGGGAATGGCGTGTACATGCCCTTTCCCCAGGGAGGCTCCTCAGTGCTCCAAATCTACACTGGATACTGTGCAGGCCCATCGGTCTCGCTGTTCCAGTTTAGGATTGCGCTCTGGAATAATCCGCACAAGCATTCGGGACTCTAGAAAAAAGGCGTCTGAGGGGGGACATGATTGAGACATATACAATTATGCACGGGAGGGGTAGAGTGGATAGGGGGATGTTCTTTTCCCTCTCTCACAACACTAGAACCAGGGGACCTCCACTCAAGGGAGAGTTAGAACAGATAAAAGGAAATACTGTTTAACCCAGCGGGTAACTAATCTGTGGAACTCCTTGCCACAGGAAGTGGTGATGGCATCTGGCCTGGGTGCCTTTAAAAGGGGATCGGACAGATTTTTGGAGGAAAAGTCCAAAATGGGCACCTGGTGGACCACTGTGAGATGCAGGAAGCTGCATCTTCCAGCAGGGCCCTTCTTATGATCTCAGGGTAGCAAATTCTGTTTTATTTACCTCATATTTACCTCAGAATGCCAGATACAAGGGAGTGGCAATGGGATGCAGGCATCTTGTGGTCTCGTGTGCTCCCTGAGGCACCTGGTGGGCCACTGTGAGATGAAGGAAGCTGGACTAGATGGACCTTCGGCCTGATCCAGCGGGGCTCTTCTTAGGTTCTTATGTGTTGGTGTGGATTTTCTTCCAGCCTTTCAAGGCCAACCAGATTCTCTCCCACGATGACAAGAAGCCAAAGGGCAGAAACTCTGCCGTACCCTCCGTCAGCAGCCCACATGCCTCGCAAGCCCTCAAGAGAGTCACGGTTCCTCCTCGCAATTAGCCTCCCCAGGCCGGCTGCACATGTTGCCTTTGGCAGGCGTGGGCAAACACTTGTGACTCGTTGCCCTCTCGTATTGATGTATTGGCAGCCAGATTCTCCCAGCGCTTACAGACAGTACGCAAGAACGACGCGGTCTGGACCTTGTCGCCACGGGCCAGGTGCCAACGCACTCCTGACCTGCTGGAGGGTTTTCTGGGGGGGGGGGAAACTCACCTTCCCGAAGCTGTTGACGTCGCGGCAAACAGCAAAACCACAAAGCGGGAGAATGGCCAGGAAAAGAGAGGCGTAAGAGAGGGAAAAGAACATCCCTCGATCCACTCTATCCCTCCCATGCATAATTGTATATGTCTCAATCATGTCCCCTCCCCCAGACGCCTTTTTTCTAGACCGAAGAGTCCCGAACGCTGCAGTCTTTCTTCATAAGGGAGGTGCCCCAGCCCCGTAATCATTTTTGTCGCTCTCTTCTGCACCTTTTCCAGCTCCACTCTGTCCTTTTTGAGGTGCGGCGACCAGAACTGTACGCGAGACACACAGCCACAGACAGCCACAGACTGAATCTTTTCCCTCTCTCACAACACCAGAACCAGGGGACATCCACTGAAATTGAGTGTTGGGAGAATTAGAACACATAAAAGGAAATGCTTTTCCCCCCCACCCAGCAGGTAATTAAGCTGTGGAACTCCTTGCCACAGTTGATTCATTGATTGATTGATTGATCGATTGTAGTTTGTCAAGCAGGTAGCACTTTCCAGCTGCAGGTTGCCCTTTCCGAAATCAAGGTTGGTTGTTGAGCCAGGGCTCTTTTTTTTGGCAATCCAAGGGCGGTGGTCTCGAGTCCTTGACGCTATTCCCTTCTAAGCAGGCCGTTGGGCGTCCAACCTGGCCTCCCACTTCCTTGTGTAGCCGTCTCATCTCCCACAATCCTTTGGGCTCTCCCGGGTGGAGAAGGGGAGACGGGCTTGGCTCTGAATGAGAGGCTCTTTGCTCCTAGAAACCACACGTTGGAAACAAGAGGCCCGGTGTCTGCGATGTTTCCCAGCCTCCAGCATGAATGGACCTCCTTGTCTGTTCAGGGCGGCCCCACCAATGTGGTGTGCATGTGCCATCCTTTCATCTTAACCCATGTCACATGCAGTCGTAGGACTGGAGGCGTTTCAAGGGCTCTGGAGCTCACCTCCTTCGTTCCCCGGAGAGGAAGCATCGTACACCCTGTCCAGGAAACCGTTGAACATCAGCCAGGTGGAGAGGCATTAATGGAGCATTGATGTTCTTGGCAGGGTTGATTGTCGGCAGTCCTTTTGGGGTGGGGAGAAGCTTAAAGCTGGCACAGCGCCCTGGGGATGAGATTTGGGAGGTGGGCGGATGGAGGAAGAAACACAGGCACAAGGATTTACGAGCACCCTGGGAGTTCCAATCAATGCTTAGGCCAATCAAGGCCGGCCTTAGGAACCACATATGGAGCCCAATTGGAAACATTTTTTTGCAGCCCCCCCCCCAGGTTCACAGCTGAGATCTGTAGGATCTCAGAGGTATGAATAACATGGACCACAGACTTTAAACCTCGATGGTAGAATGGAGCGCCACTACAATGTGCAGGTGTGCGCCATGCTCCCTGGCTCTTAGAGTGGTCCAAGCATGCTTTACAGTGTCCCTTGTGCCAGGCAAACTTACCCCAGGTTATTTCTGGTAATGACCTGCTTAACGACATCACTTCCTGTTCTATGACATCACTTCTGGCCCTCAGCTGGCATCGTGAATGCTATTCAGCCCGCTGTTTAACGAAACAAGTTTGACGCCCCTGGGCTAGACCATGCAAGCTTGCCGTAGCTTCCATTTCCAACCCAACACTAACCGCTATTCCTTGCTGCCTGTCTAGCGCATGGGAACGGTGCCCAGTTGGGTGCCATCTGGAAATGCGGTGGGTCTGATTCATTCACAGCAGCGTTTTTTCCATAGCAGAAGTTAGACCATCACCACCACCACATGCATGAGCAAAATCTAGGCCTGCTTGGCTTCAGCCTACGCATGATGTGTCCTATGGCCATGCCCTGGTTGAAAAGCCCCAAGGAAATAATTACAGATCCTCTGCTCCCCCCCCCCCCAAAAGAGACTTAAAAATCAAATAAGGTTGACAAAGATGGGGAAGAATGGGCTCAGCAGAGCACAATGTGATTCGTCGGAGGAAAAAATGGGGTCGAAGCGACCTGACTTGGTCGTGGCGCTCGCTAATCCCCGCTAATCCCCTGCAAAGCGACGGGAGGAATTGCTGGCGCACTCTGGCTGCGGCCTTCCCCCTCCCCTTCAGCCATTTCAGCGCATGGCTTGATTACCTCAGCCGGAGTAAATAAATATTCCGACTTCGAGAAGACATTCTTGGAAGGAAGTCAGTCAGGACTGAGAGCCTCCTCTTGGGTGACCAGGAAGAATTTTGGCTGTGTAATTCTGTCAGAGTTTGTTATTTTCTAAAATAGTTATGGACGTAAAGTCTCAGGGCGCAATCTTAACCTGGAGTTAGGCCAGCACAGTTAGACCAGCAACGTTTGGCTGGCACAAGGGACACCATCAAGTCTGTTTGGACCACTCTCTGAGGCAGAGAGGCCAGTGCACAGACGTGTGCCATCCTCCCTGACTCCGAGAGTGGTCCAAATGCCACTCCCTTGTATCTGGCATTCTGAGGTAAATTTCTGAGGTAAAATTCTGAGGTAAATATGAGGTAAATAAAGCAAAGTCTGGCCATCACAAGGGACATATTAAAGTATGTCTGGACCACTCTCGGAGTCAGAGAGGCCAGCACACTAACGGGCGCCATCCTCCCTGACTCCGAGAGTGGTCCAAATGCGCTTTACGGCATCCCTTGTGCTGGCCAAACTTTGCTGGCCTAACTGTGCCGGCCTAACTCCAGATTAGGATTGCGCCCTGAGACATCACAAGACTTGGGCGTAAAATTTTGTGTCGGGTCAAAATTTGGTGGTCACTTGAGTTACAGGCCACACGAGAACTTGTGGAACAGGGTCAAAAGAGCCATTTCTGTAACCGCCCCCCCCATCAAGCATCGACAGACATGTTTTGACCTGTGGTTTGTTTGGAGATGATTAAGCTTCAGAACCCGCAGTTCCCCACACACCTACACACAGCTGCTGCTGTTTCTCATGGCCCTTTCTTCATTTTCTCCCCCCCCCCACACACACAAAGCACCTAAAGCCACCCACTGCCACCAAAAAGCACTGCTGGGAGCTCTCTTTTTCATCATCAAGGCAAGCTTGCTCTGTGGAGGTTAATTTTCTTGTTTCTCTTTACAAATCTCCTCTTGAAATGTCAGCTTGTCTCTGTGCTGCGGAACAGACAGCAACCGCAGGGTGTGCGCTGCAGCCAAACAGCTGGAGGGCCTTGCCTGCCTGCCTGCCTGCCTGCCTGCCTTCTCTCTCTCTCTCTCTCTCTCTCTCTCTCTCTCTCTCTCTCTCTCT
>JAJKFI010019294.1:0-13418 GCA_029204185.1 Lerista edwardsae | reverse complement strand
CTCCTCCCCTGACAATGCTAATTAAGTCTCTCACATATTTTTTTTTTGCTACACAGCAATACTGTGTTTATTAGCCATTACAGTAAACACATACTTTCTAAGCTAAACGTAAATTGTGGGTATTGCAGCCTGACCCCTATTTAACTGGAAATAAATCTTACAGAGTTCAGTGGGGTTTATCTCCAAAGTAAATGCGCCTATCTCTGCAGCCCTGAGCTTGCTTGTTTTATTGCAACTTTTGAAAATACTTAGGCTTATCCTGATCTGCGTGGCACTGGTAGCGCATGGATTAGCTTGCCCAGCTTTCGCATCTCTGCATGTTTGGGACTTGGCCCCCTCCACTGGTTCTGGTGTGATCATAAGTATTTCTACAGTCCTGGCCAAAAGTTTTGAGAATGACACCAAGATTAATTCACACAAGGTCTGCTGCTCCAGTGTGGAAGATGGCAAAGTGCATATACTCCAGGATGTTATGAAGAGTGATCGGATCAATTGCAATTAATTGCAAAGTCCCTCTTTGCCATGAAAATGAACTTAATCCCCAGAAAACATTTCCACTGCATTTCAGCCCTGCCACAACAGGAGCAGCTGACCTCATGCCAGTGATTCCCTTGTGCCACACAGGTGTCAGTGTTGACCAGGACAAGGTTGGAGACCACTCTGTCATGCTGATTGAGTTAGAATAACAGACTGGAAGCTTTAAAAGGAGGGTGGTGCTTGACATAATTGTTCTTCGGCTCACCATGGTCACCTGCAAGGAAACAGGTGCAGCCATCATTGCTTTGCAGAAAAAAGGATTCGCAGGCAAGGATATTGCTGCTACTAAGATTGCACCTACGTCAACCATTGATCGGATCATCAAGAACTTCAAGGAGAGAGGTTCAATTGTTGTGAAGAAGGCGTCAGGGCACCCCAGAAAGTCCAGCAAACATCAGGACCATCTCCTAAAGGTGATTCAGCTGCGGGATTGGGGCACCACCAGTGCAGAGCTTGCTCAGGAATGGCAGCAAGCAGGTGTGAGTGCATCTGCACGCACAGGGAGGCGAAGGCTTGTGGAGAATGGCCTGTTGTCAAGAAGGGCAGCAAAGAAGCCACTTCTCTCCAGGAAAAACGTCAGGGACAGACTGGCATTCTGCAAAAGCTACAGGGATTGGACTGCTGAGGACTGGGGTAGAGTAATTTTCTCTGATGAATCCCCTTTCCGATTGCTTGGGGCATCCGGAACAAACCTTGTCCGTAGAAGAAAAGGTGAGCGCTACCATCGATCCTGTGTCATGCCAACAGTAAAGCATCCTGAGACCATTCGTGTGGGGTTGCTTCTCAGCCAATGAAGTGGGCTCACTCACAATTTGGCCTAGGAACACAGCCATGAATAAAGAATGGTACAACATCCTCCACCTTCTCTCAACCATCCAGGAACAGTTTGGTGATGAACAATGCCTTTTCCAGCATGATGGAGCACCTTGCCATAAAGGCAAAAGTGATAACTAAGTTGGGGACCAAAACACTGAGATTTTGGGTCCATGGCCAGGAAATTCCCCAGACCTTAATCCCATTGAGAACTTGTGGTCAATACTCAAGAGGCGGGTGAACAAAGAAAAGCCCACGAATTCTGACAAACTCTAAGCATTGATTATGCAAGAATGGGCTGCCATCAGTCAGGATGTGGCCCAGAAGTTGATTGACAGCATGCCAGGGCAAATTGCAGAGGTCTTGAAAAAGAAGGGTCAACACTGCAAATATTGACTCTTTGCATAAACTTAACGTAATTGTCAATAAAAGCCTTTGACACTTATGCACTGCTTGTGCTTATACTTCAGTATACCATCGTAACAACTGCACGAAGATCTTCCAACACTGGAGCAGCAGACTTTGTGAGAAGTAATCTTTGTGTCATTCTCAAAACTTTTGGCCAGGTCTCCAGCGGAAACCATGACTGGAACAGAAGAGAAAGGTTTTCTCCTCCTCCTTTGGGCACATGGCATTTTGCAAAACAAAGGGACAAGGCTGAAGGCACAGAAGCTGCTAGGAAGCCAAAACGGCCCCAAACACCAAGAAATAAACTTGGTGAAAAGAAACAAGAAAATACAGGGGAAATCAGAGAAACAGAGATTCACCCCATGGGCAGCAGCATCCTAACTCCGTTTTGGGCCTAAACATGTACACTGCGACAGGCCAGCACAGTCACAACCATGCTGTAAGGCACATTTGCGCCCGCACAAGAATTGCTGGGCTGCCGCAGAGAGCAGCATCAGCCCAGCATTGCCAGCAGGGCTGCCAGGTAGATTGGTCCTGTATCAGCAATTTCAGGGCAGGGGGGAAGGTGGACGGAGCCCCCCCCCCCACGGGTAGGATCAGAACAAGGTGGTTCTCACTGGTAAGGGCTTTGGACACAAGCAACTCCAAACAGAGCAGTCTCTCCTTTTCGGGGTTCCTCTTCAGGACCCTGGGAACTGTAGTTTTCTGAGAACGCCGGCAACTACATACCAGTTCCCTACAATCCTCTTACAACTTGCTGTCTCACAACCTGAACACCAAGCAAAGTCCTCTAAATTTTTCAGGGGAGGCAGGAGAAAAGAAATGTGCACCTCCTCCCACCGGTTCTCTCCACGATCAATCTTGCCACCCATCCCCTTTGCACATCAAATTTTAAATCCTTGCCACTGAAGGTGTGGGAAGGGAAAGCAAATGACAGGACTATATAAGGAGTGGATGGAAAGTGTCAGAAATGCTTTTTTTTTTTTTGTGGTCTACTTCAGCCAGAGATTAGAAGTGCTGTACTTGAATGTTGGCCGTCTTAATGGAGGCCCACTGAAAATCCTGGTGGAAGTCGGCATCAGCTTGGCAGAGGGCAGAAGTATCAAAGATAAAACCAATGCAGGATTTAATTCTAAATGTTTCTGAAGTTCCGGGCATCCAGAAACACTTTTGACATGGCTTAAAATTTACTTTCATCTTTAATGAGCACGCAAAGCTCAATTAGGGAATCAAGTCAGTGGACTGAAAACTCTGACAGTGGGTTATAACTGGCTGTCAGGCACTTCCCCGTGTATATGCAAAACAAGGAGCGGAAGATACATTTAGTGTTGACAACATTAAGCATTTTAAAGCATCATGAGTCAATCCCTGGGGTAGATCATTGCTGACAGAACCACCTTGGGAATTTAAAATGCCTACTTCTTTTATTGTGCTCTCGGTTCACCAGGATGTCA
Organism: Lerista edwardsae; assembly: GCA_029204185.1. NCBI lineage: Eukaryota > Metazoa > Chordata > Lepidosauria > Squamata > Scincidae > Lerista > Lerista edwardsae. The sequence goes on along the minus strand of JAJKFI010019294.1, from coordinate 10,206 downwards.
TTTTCAGATTCCTTTGCATTAAAGCTTTAACGAGAGGTATATTTGAAAAAGCAAGCCAGATGAAAATTCTCTCATACAGCAATACCTTGCGGTTTCACCTGGTTAGAGACCAGAACATGGATGAAAGTAAAAAATAGATGAATGTCAAAGCACAGCCTTTTTTAGCCTGTAAATTTATTTTGGCCAGCCAAAAAAATCCTAAATAAATAACAGTATAACCACTTGAGAATTCATACAAGATCTAAACAAACAGAACTAAAAAAAAAAGGAGAAATATCAGAACTTTGACAAGCATTGTGGAAGGTTGGATGAAATAGGTCGAGACAGGAAAGAATGTGAATGAAATTTGAAATGTATTTAAAATTGAAAATGGCTGAAAGAGCAAGGGAATGAAAGACACATATTGCATTTGTGTATGTATGCCAATAAAGGATTGAGGACTGAAGGCGCAATCCTAACCTGGAGTTTGGCTGGAACAGTTAGGTCAGCAAAGTTTGGCGGGCACAGCGTAACATATGTTTGGACCATCCTTAGAGTCAGAGAGGCCAGCACACAGATGTGCACCATACCCCCTGACTCCAAGAACGGTCCAAACACACTTTAAGGGGGCCCTTGTGCTGGCCAAACTTTGCTGGCTTAACTGTGCCGGCCTAACTACAGGTTTAGGATTGCCCTCTGAATGAATGAAAGTCAAGGTATTGCTGTACTTGTTTATTAGGGCTGCAGTGGCATGTCGGCTAAGACTGAACTGCCTATCCAGATGTTTGACTCTCACCTCTGCCAAGAATTCAGCAGATGGCCTTACTTTAGTCAAGCCACTCTGCCTCCCATCTGTAATATGGGAGTAACACTGTAATATGGGCTAACTGTATGGGGTTATGGTAAGCATTACAACAAAGTCATTCAAGAAAAAAACACTGTGAGCACTTAATTACACAACAGAATTTGTGCTTTTGATTTGGACAGCATCGTATTCTGAACTGAATCACTCAGCTTTTGAGAGCACCTTAAAGAAAGCAAGGTCGTTAATAAATACTCCAAAACAAAGATAGCCAAAGCTTCTTGGCTTATTTCCCTCCTCTTTTCTTGGCCAGTCTTTAACTGTTGAGAGCCTTTCCATCCACATACAGAAAGTGGCTTCCAAGCAGGGGGGAAAGAGGATTGACAAGCAAGGGGCGATGAAATGGACAGTTCCAAGTTGTGAGTGCGCCATAGACCAGCGGAATGAAAGCTGCTTATTCCTTCCTTTCCTTCCTCTTCCAGTCAGTGTTACTCTTGTATGGAAATTGGGAAAATGGAGAACATACATGTCTTGAGCATTGCTACCCATAAGTCACGTGGCTATAAAGCTCGGGGGGGGGGCTGGGCTGTCTTGGACCTTGGCGATGACATACGGCATCATTGCCAAAGGTGGGCAGATGCCCCACCGTGCTGCACAGCAAGCAAGGGATTATTGGTCTTCGGCTAACTGTTTTCTCCATGTTATTACCACCCCCATCCCCCATCAAAGCTACCTTGTTTCTTCTGGATGCATTTGATTTCTTTTTCTCTCTCCTGGTTTAGATTCTAGAAACCAACTTGCTTTTCCAGTTGCTAGTTCAACTCAACCATCCAAGACCATTCCTCATCTCTGTGCGTGCATTAGTTTTGCTCTGTCTCCATGCTCCAACTACAATACACAGCAGCATTACAGTTCCTTGGGAACGCCTGTATCCTTCTTTCTGAATATTTTCTGAGAACGTTGGCAGGGCCAGCTCTGCACTGGTGCAAACTGGGCACAAAACAATGACACTCAGATCACTAACATTACACTTAGAAATTAGTCCCGCATTTTGAAATTTAGCAGAGATCCGGGGCTATCTCTATAGGCATTACCTATACTGTACGTTTCAAGCAACCACATATGGCAGGACCAGGAGAAATGTCTTTAAACTTCTCAAATTAGAATAAAACCCCTACCATTTAAATGAATTTAGCTAGTTTTGTTCCCTTATGGAGGTTCTCCATCCCTTCAAATTTCATCAATTCTGGAACATAATGAAAAGTTGGTAATGAACTGTTGCCCGTTGAAATCAATGAGAAATGACTTTAAAAAGGGGGAAAAAAATAAAGCACACCAACCATCCAAATCAGGCACAAAGTACAGCGAATTGTTCAGAAAAGCCAACAAAATGAACCAGCCTACCATACAAAGCAGAATATAATAGGAACATTTTTTGTTTTTGCACACGGCTCCTTGCATATTGTGTTTTCATTATTATGCCAGTCACTTAGGGCACCATGTTGAGCCATAAAGGTTTCCAGGCAAAGAACTGCAAGCGTTATTATGGAGAGTAACTATACATGCTTGAGTGTAGTTACCGCTGAAAGGGTCTGCTTGCCTGACAACAGAAGCATCTTAAATGGTAAATTGCTTTTAATAGTTATCGTTGTAGTCATCACTGCAGAAGTCTGACAAAAAGCGGGGACTACTCCTGTCACCTGGCTGAGTTCCAGACATCCCTCATTGTTTAAGAGCTTCAGGAAAAAAAAAACCCACAAACATTTCCCACCTCTCCTGCATCATTGTTTGCTTCCAATCCTTGTCGTTGCCTGTGAACCAGAACAAATGACAACGCAGGCTTGCTTTGTTTGGATGGAGAGTTAAATGTTGATGCCTTCTGTTTGAGCGCTCCCTTAACCTTGTCACTAGATCACAATACCTGGCTGTTATCTAAATGCAGCAGACAAATATTTTTGGGGTCTAACTTTTCTCCAAATGAATTAAGTTTGAGTCAAGACAATGCATTAGCGCCACACCAGAATTTAAGATCAGAATTGCAATGACGCTTTAAAATTGGAATGGTAATGATACTTCATAAATTAATGCATTTCTGAGATACTAGACGGAAAGAAGGGCACTTCGCTCCTAATCAAACTAAGCATTTATTTCCTGACATGACAAATCAAGCCTTGCAAACCAAGTTCAGAACAACAGGACTCAAAACAGTGTTCTTCAATAGACCCTTCTAAGGAGAATTCATATAAATGCACTGAGAAACTTGGCTAACAGAAGAACAGATCATCCAGTAATGAATTTGTTTACTCTTATCCACCACCCCAACAGCAAGGACAATGCACCCCACACGGTAAGCAAGGGACAGAATCCCATGCTGCAGTGTATCAACACTGCTTTTCCTCCTTGTGTCTCTACCCTACTCATCAACTGCTAACCCTTCACATTAGCAAAGATGTCTTTGCTACAAGCCGTGTTGCCAAACCATCTTTTGCAACAGCTAATAGCACTGAGTGTTTGTTTTCACTTGGAAAATACAAGTAAAGCTAAACCAGCCACTGCAGCTGTTGGCCACACTCCTCTGGAACCTTTCTTGTTTTTCAGAATTGCAGCATTACTTCATGGGGCAGAACAGCCATTTGTCACAGAGATCCAGTGCAGCCCCCTAAGTGGGGTGGGGAGGAGTCTGAATCACCATGCTCCCCCCTCCACCCAGACAGGATCATTCCCGTCACAAACACTAAAAATGCATTCCAAGGCCCCACTTGTGGTGGATGCTGCTGTCTGTGTCTTGTTGCACATCATGTTTGGAGAGTAGCAAAACGCAACTGTCCAACAGGGAAAATGGCCTGTATACCACAAGGGCCCTCACCATACCTAGCAGCTGTGACCAGCCTGATCCAAACTGTTCCTATGTGGGGCTGCTGAGCTACCAGGGACATGCAGTCAGTGCTCCAACACTGCACCAACAGTGCAACTTAGACATAGGAGTGCACCATGCAACATGCACAAGATCTTAATAAATCAGACAAGACTCCTCATCAGCACCTGTCTTCAAACAGGGATAATGGGAGATGCAATATTATTCTACTTGTCATGTTTATGAGCTTTATAATTCATTGGCAACTCAGCAATAATGTTCTGCCAATTAAATGTGCTCTCTTGATCCTATGCCACCTATTAATTACTTGTCTTTTCCTAGCCCTTCCAAGCCTGCCATCTCAAACTCATAATTGGAAATGTTTTTCAAAGAGAGAAAAAAGAATAGGCTGAGAGAAGGAGCATCAGGGCTATCATGTTAATGAGTATGGCACAGCCGCTCCAATCCCTCATTCAAACAACTCCAAAAATGTCTTTCCAATCAAATAGCTGGCATGTCGTCCCTGGTGGACACAATTCTCACTTTCACTGCAAAATTTCTACCCATCCCCAAACCGGCTCAAGATTCCAGGTTTTGCAAGAGTTAAATAATGTATATATATTGGAACATATATATAGGGATGTAGTGGCGCAGTGGGTTAAACCGCTGCTGCTGGGCTTTCCGACCGGAAGGTTGGGAGTTCAAGACTGCACGATGGAGTGAGCTCCCGTTGCTTGTCCCAGCTCCTGCCAACCTAGCAGTTCGAAAGCACCTAAAATGCAAGTAGATAAAGAGGGACCACTTCAGTGGGAAGGTAACGGCGTTCCGTGTGCTATGGTATATAGTCATGCCGGCCACATGACCACGGAAGCTTGTCCTCGGACAAACGCCGGCTCTACGGGCTTTGAAATGGAGATGAGCACCACCCCCTACAGTCGGTCACGACTAGACCATCCGGTCTTAGGGAAACGTTTACCTTTTATATTGGACATAAACATTAGAATTGGAAATTCTGTCTGCTTTAGGAAGGATCACAGACTGGGGATAAGCTTAACACACAGTACCATGAAAAGTCTCCTCCAATTAACACTGGATAGAAAACTAGACATTATTTGAAATAGCACAAGTCCACACTGAAGTTTCAAACTGACCTGACAAAGGAGCACCACCCAGCCGGCCACAAAAAGAAAGGGTACTTAGAATCAAAGGCAGTGTAGAGCCCCACCTACTGCCAATAAAAATGGAAAGTATTGATTCAAAGTGGTGAGCCGCCAGCTCCAACTCGGCCACGACTAATCAATTACTTGTAAGGGATTGAAACTGAAATTGCCACTGGGACCAACCGAGTAAAACAGACACATGTCACCCAGAAAGATGGGCATTAATAAGACGTTCCAAAGCATCCAGGGCATAGTTCTATAACACTGGGCAGATCTCAGAATATAGGGTCAGTTTGGGTCAATATGGTTTACAGTTCATGAAGAATTTGAAACATGACATGAGCTTTCTTAATTAGCAAAACATTACCAGTTTTCAATGGAAAGCCACGTCTCTTTCGGAGAAACCTTAGTGCCCCTCATCCTGGATACATTCACAGAAATGCGCACAGAGCCAACATCACAAACTAATTAGGAGGTTACATTTTGGCATATCTCCACATGCCTGCAAGTAAGGAGATGGATTAACAGTCAGATCTATGCCTTGAAATTAACTTTGGAGAAAAGTAATTTGACCTCCAGGGAAAGATCCCTGTGTCAGCCATTTGGACAATGCATTATTAGCAGGGATATGAAGGCTAATAACTTTCTTGCATGAAGGTTTTTTTTTTTTTTACCATTTCCAATATCTCATAATAGAATAAGAATCAAACTGCCTTCCAGACACAGCCTTCAGATACAACCATCAGTTATTGACAACTTACTCTTATGCGCACAGTAAAACCTGGTTTCACTAGAACATCTCAGTTTGTTGATAACAATACTCACACATTAAGAAAAGAAAATTGGTCCATACTGCACACGTTGCTAAAATGGTTCAAATGAATTGTGCAACCTCAGATTTGTAAACATATGCATCTTGAAATAATCACCCTTTAAAAATCATGTTCATCTTTCAAAGTCAGAATTGTTCTAGTAAGCTATTGCTAGCGTCATTATAGGGGCACAATCTGTTTGTCCTACAGATGTAGCAAGATTCCAACAAGGCTCTAAAGACTTATTTCCCTGTTCACCGACTGTGTGTATTCGGAGTCTCCCTTGCCACATTCAGCGTGCTCTCTCCACATGATGAAAGTTTAATAATAAATGTTTTCACCAGCACCATTTGGTGCTTAGATTTTGAATACTTTGCATTGGACCAAGGAGGAGGGCTGAATGGTTAAGGTGCACAGAGACCTCCCATATCCCATAATGTCTTGCTGTACTGCCTGGAAGTGTAGGTAGGGGAGGGAGCAAGACAGTATTTTATTTACTCTTTTTTGGGATTCTCTACTGTTCATGCGGGCACTGTGACCAGGGCATGAATGCTTCACTACATGTTGGGTTGCTACAACACCACACATTGTAGTTCAGCTATCTCTTTATAACTATAGATTTAGTGGGCAATACCTTGAAATTCCTGGGAATATATCCAATCAACTTAATTTCTTTAAAATCTGTTGTCAATGCAGTATATAAAAATATATGGAAAACGCCTAATCCCACAGAGAAGGTTTGCCCTCCCTAATTTGATAAAAGTAACACCTGCCCCAGTTCTTCCTAGAGCCACACAAACGGTAGCTAATCCATTTATAAGGGGAAGAGAATTTTAGGAACCTTTTCATCAAGTGGAGGTTTAATCAAGATTTCCCGTTTTTTGTGATGGAATTTCAAAGCTGGAAAAAAAAAGAGCAAAAGCAAGACTGCTCAGTACATTGGAGCTGCTATCCTGTCCTCCCTCCCACACATATATTTAAAAGATGGGACATTGGAAGCTGTCCACAAGGATGCCAAATCCAGCCAGTGAAAATATTTCTATGATGTTAAAGGAGTACACAGGTTTATTCAGAAGTAAGTCTTCCTAGGTTAAACGGGACTTTAAGGTGGATTGCAGCCCCAAGAGGACATACGATCTTAGATCAGCCAGTAACTCTATTCACTCACTCAGTAACCGAGTGGGAATACTTGCCCTGCATTACTTTTGTGACGACGTGTCATTCAGTTCCTGCCAAAACCACTGCTTCCTAAAAACCAAGTAACCCCACTTTTATCTTATGCATACACCAAGGCAGATCTTTTATCTCTTTCGTGAGACTTCAGCCCTCATCTTACAGTCATTTAACGTATGTGTGGTTTTATAAAAATGCTGAAGGACTCTTGATCTGCTCCATTAATTTTTCTTCAAGCCATCATATCCCTAATGAGCACTTGCCATGATCACTATTTAGCAAGGCACTACTCTCCACAGAAGAGTGCTGGGTGAGGAGCCCACATGGGGCACATATGAAGATGCTAGGGCCTGATATCATCACCCTTCAACGCCTTAGCAAAGTCTCTGCCACAATGGGATGCCAAGAACACTTGCACTGAAATTACTGCAACAGCATTCAATCTAGCAGGGATCCAAAGAAGACCACACATCTGCAACAACGGATGCATGTCTATCTCCCTTAGATGCTTCAACCAGGAAACCGGAGTCCTCAGTTTCGTGACAGTGATATGAACTGCTGATGTTAGTAAGCACCAACAAGTTCTACAGATCAGAATTTGAACAACTGGTTCCAAGTTTTGCCTTATAATGTGTTATAATTATATGGTAGCCATCCAGAGCAGATCTGACAACCCTTTTAAGATTAAAAAAGCATTTGTACAAGAAAAAAGCTTGCTACTCCAGTCTCCTGCAAGACAATTTACCCCCTTTACCATGAAAACTGAGTGGGAGAGGGAGAAAATTAAGGAACCAAGAATGCCTTGCAACCAATGAATACCATTGCAAGCAAAGCTTTCAGCTTCAAACACAAGGCATAAAGGATAATACTTTGTGTTATCACAAAGTATTTCCCCAAGAACCCCAGAGGTTCTTTTCACCAGCAGAAACAAAAAAAACACTAAGCATTTGCACTCAGAGCAGGTATGTGAGAGGAAAAAATAGTAAGGCAAATCAACATTGTCAGTTGCAATTTTGGCATCATGGAGGCTACTACAGCTCTGAAATGACATCTGAGCACCTTGTAGTCATTTAACTGCGCTGTAAAAGCCAAGATGGCAATCAGGTACAACCCTTTGGGGGATTGTCTGCAAAATATTGTCAATCAGTTGTCCAGATAGCAACAAGGTGCTCAAAACCAGGACTGCTCATTCTACTAGGCTCCCCCGGGGGGGGGGGGAATAAAGCTATTTAAATACAATCCTTGGAATCTGGAGTCTCATTCTTTTTGCAGTAAGATCTACACTATTGGAATACCATACGCTGTTTACAGAACAAACACACTGCAAAATGGTTCCATGCTGATTGTTACAGAAACTAGAGATATTTTAGCGTTGAGTGTAGGTAGACTGAAAGAGACACTGCCAGAAGCCAGGCAGTACTTGTCCCCATGAAGAACTGAATGTTTTTGTTTAATAAGGGATATGTTTCGGTTGCAATGGCTTAAGCATCACACAGATAAAGGCATCCCTGTGAAACCAGCCAATACTCCTCTTATGGAAAGTTTGTATCACAAATCGGTGGCAAGTTAAAAAAAGGGGGGGGGAGCAAATATAGCCTGCAGTTAGCTAGCAAACATGACTAGGATCATGGAACAAACAGGATCACAAGGGAGACTCCGAATACACACAGTCGGTGAACAGGGACTAGGAACAAACAGGATCACTACAATGCCCAAGAAATGTTAGTGCCAGGTTGCTGGGGGTGGTGGTGGTCCAAAACGGGACTCTGCTGGTTGGCTTCCTATGGCCAAATGGGCACTACCATTGCCACGGCTGCTTAGCGTTCATGAGTCAGCATGATCACGTACATGTACTATGGGCAAAATAACCACCTGGTCAAGCTCTGATGCCGCATCCACCTGAAATAATTTATGGCTTGTCTATAGCTACACCTATATTTTGGTCTCGCTACACCTATTTTGGTCTACAGCTACACCTGTTGGATATCTAGGAAGGCCAGCCAAGTGATACAGGGGGTCTTAAATGCAATACTGATTTCTCAAATCACAGTCCAGCATTTTCTGTTTGTGTGATTTAATATAATCTAGGAAAAATATAAACTAAACTGTACCACCTAACAAGTTTACAGTTCAACGGCAAAGGTTTTGTTTTAGTTACTACGTTAAATCTGATAGCATTTTGACACTGTTGGGCACAGCACGGAAAACAGATAGCACAATACTTATCTATACTTCTGGTATGTTAAAACAGATTAACTCTTTATAAGAATTTAATCTGAAGCATAATTTTGGATAATTCCACTTTTTTGAGAAAAAACAAACATCAAAAAGCTTACCGGTAATTAACAGTTTCCACTCTGCCTTTCATCATGTAGATTTCATCAGAGAGATTCCCTGATAGCTATTGCCTCAAGTGCTGAATCCTACATTATGAATGTTGTTTACTTCGATATTCTCACTATTTCCTGTTGACTTCAATAAGAACATGAAGTATAAAGCACTTATAAGATTGATTCTCAATGCTGCAGACTTTTAAAAGACGAAAACTAATTTGCAAGCCTCCTACAGAGACTCAGCTATATCTGAATATTTAAAAATTAATTTGCTTTGAAGATTTAAAGATTTTCACGCTTTTCATGATTTCATAAAAGTTTAGACAGGTTTCATTTTGAACTGGAAGACCCTGAAACCTTCATTTGTCATTGATAATCTTTTAAGAGGAAAAAGCCCACTCCCCCGTTACGATTCCAGTGAAATGCATTCTCTTTTATACAATTTGTGATCCATCAATGCTTGGTTTTTTTATACTCTACGTACACACAAACAGATACAGAATAATGCATGTTTTTAAATTCATCTGATTCATATAAACAGCACTGACAGCAGCCATTATGTTCTCAAATTATACTCAAGCAGAGAAAGAGCCATATGAAACCTGTCTTTTACATGCAAGCATAGTTTTGGCAAGAATGGCTTCAGTGCGTGTATTATAACCTCCACTGAGCCCTAGTCAGGCAAAATACACATAACATCCATCAGCATAAATGGAAGCAATGGCGAGTGTTCTTCCGCAAATGGCTGCCAAGCCAGATTCCTGGGCCTGATCGTTCCTCTTCTGCAGCATGCACATCAGGCAAGAGTTAGTCTCTTGACACCAGAACGTAAAAATTGGCAACGTCACATTCAGTTTGTAGCACAAGATGTATTTAGCCCATCCCCAAGCCTGATGCTGCATTGAAAACTTTTGAGCTCAACAAGTATGTACATTTCTGCATCTCCACAAACAAGTTTCAATTAGATATCAAGTCACCAGTTGCACTAACCAGAATGTAGAAACAACAGTCTGAGTTTGAAATGAACAGGCAAACCATAACTTAAATCTCTCTCTCTCTCTCTCTCTCTCTCTCTCTCTCTCTCTCTCTCTCT
>JAJKFI010019293.1:0-13422 GCA_029204185.1 Lerista edwardsae | reverse complement strand
CTCCTCCCCTGACAATGCTAATTAAGTCTCTCACATATTTTTTTTTTTGCTACACAGCAATACTGTGTTTATTAGCCATTACAGTAAACACATACTTTCTAAGCTAAACGTAAATTGTGGGTATTGCAGCCTGACCCCTATTTAACTGGAAATAAATCTTACAGAGTTCAGTGGGGTTTATCTCCAAAGTAAATGCGCCTATCTCTGCAGCCCTGAGCTTGCTTGTTTTATTGCAACTTTTGAAAATACTTAGGCTTATCCTGATCTGCGTGGCACTGGTAGCGCATGGATTAGCTTGCCCAGCTTTCGCATCTCTGCATGTTTGGGACTTGGCCCCCTCCACTGGTTCTGGTGTGATCATAAGTATTTCTACAGTCCTGGCCAAAAGTTTTGAGAATGACACCAAGATTAATTCACACAAGGTCTGCTGCTCCAGTGTGGAAGATGGCAAAGTGCATATACTCCAGGATGTTATGAAGAGTGATCGGATCAATTGCAATTAATTGCAAAGTCCCTCTTTGCCATGAAAATGAACTTAATCCCCAGAAAACATTTCCACTGCATTTCAGCCCTGCCACAACAGGAGCAGCTGACCTCATGCCAGTGATTCCCTTGTGCCACACAGGTGTCAGTGTTGACCAGGACAAGGTTGGAGACCACTCTGTCATGCTGATTGAGTTAGAATAACAGACTGGAAGCTTTAAAAGGAGGGTGGTGCTTGACATAATTGTTCTTCGGCTCACCATGGTCACCTGCAAGGAAACAGGTGCAGCCATCATTGCTTTGCAGAAAAAAGGATTCGCAGGCAAGGATATTGCTGCTACTAAGATTGCACCTACGTCAACCATTGATCGGATCATCAAGAACTTCAAGGAGAGAGGTTCAATTGTTGTGAAGAAGGCGTCAGGGCACCCCAGAAAGTCCAGCAAACATCAGGACCATCTCCTAAAGGTGATTCAGCTGCGGGATTGGGGCACCACCAGTGCAGAGCTTGCTCAGGAATGGCAGCAAGCAGGTGTGAGTGCATCTGCACGCACAGGGAGGCGAAGGCTTGTGGAGAATGGCCTGTTGTCAAGAAGGGCAGCAAAGAAGCCACTTCTCTCCAGGAAAAACGTCAGGGACAGACTGGCATTCTGCAAAAGCTACAGGGATTGGACTGCTGAGGACTGGGGTAGAGTAATTTTCTCTGATGAATCCCCTTTCCGATTGCTTGGGGCATCCGGAACAAACCTTGTCCGTAGAAGAAAAGGTGAGCGCTACCATCGATCCTGTGTCATGCCAACAGTAAAGCATCCTGAGACCATTCGTGTGGGGTTGCTTCTCAGCCAATGAAGTGGGCTCACTCACAATTTGGCCTAGGAACACAGCCATGAATAAAGAATGGTACAACATCCTCCACCTTCTCTCAACCATCCAGGAACAGTTTGGTGATGAACAATGCCTTTTCCAGCATGATGGAGCACCTTGCCATAAAGGCAAAAGTGATAACTAAGTTGGGGACCAAAACACTGAGATTTTGGGTCCATGGCCAGGAAATTCCCCAGACCTTAATCCCATTGAGAACTTGTGGTCAATACTCAAGAGGCGGGTGAACAAAGAAAAGCCCACGAATTCTGACAAACTCTAAGCATTGATTATGCAAGAATGGGCTGCCATCAGTCAGGATGTGGCCCAGAAGTTGATTGACAGCATGCCAGGGCAAATTGCAGAGGTCTTGAAAAAGAAGGGTCAACACTGCAAATATTGACTCTTTGCATAAACTTAACGTAATTGTCAATAAAAGCCTTTGACACTTATGCACTGCTTGTGCTTATACTTCAGTATACCATCGTAACAACTGCACGAAGATCTTCCAACACTGGAGCAGCAGACTTTGTGAGAAGTAATCTTTGTGTCATTCTCAAAACTTTTGGCCAGGTCTCCAGCGGAAACCATGACTGGAACAGAAGAGAAAGGTTTTCTCCTCCTCCTTTGGGCACATGGCATTTTGCAAAACAAAGGGACAAGGCTGAAGGCACAGAAGCTGCTAGGAAGCCAAAACGGCCCCAAACACCAAGAAATAAACTTGGTGAAAAGAAACAAGAAAATACAGGGGAAATCAGAGAAACAGAGATTCACCCCATGGGCAGCAGCATCCTAACTCCGTTTTGGGCCTAAACATGTACACTGCGACAGGCCAGCACAGTCACAACCATGCTGTAAGGCACATTTGCGCCCGCACAAGAATTGCTGGGCTGCCGCAGAGAGCAGCATCAGCCCAGCATTGCCAGCAGGGCTGCCAGGTAGATTGGTCCTGTATCAGCAATTTCAGGGCAGGGGGGAAGGTGGACGGAGCCCCCCCCCCCACGGGTAGGATCAGAACAAGGTGGTTCTCACTGGTAAGGGCTTTGGACACAAGCAACTCCAAACAGAGCAGTCTCTCCTTTTCGGGGTTCCTCTTCAGGACCCTGGGAACTGTAGTTTTCTGAGAACGCCGGCAACTACATACCAGTTCCCTACAATCCTCTTACAACTTGCTGTCTCACAACCTGAACACCAAGCAAAGTCCTCTAAATTTTTCAGGGGAGGCAGGAGAAAAGAAATGTGCACCTCCTCCCACCGGTTCTCTCCACGATCAATCTTGCCACCCATCCCCTTTGCACATCAAATTTTAAATCCTTGCCACTGAAGGTGTGGGAAGGGAAAGCAAATGACAGGACTATATAAGGAGTGGATGGAAAGTGTCAGAAATGCTTTTTTTTTTTTTGTGGTCTACTTCAGCCAGAGATTAGAAGTGCTGTACTTGAATGTTGGCCGTCTTAATGGAGGCCCACTGAAAATCCTGGTGGAAGTCGGCATCAGCTTGGCAGAGGGCAGAAGTATCAAAGATAAAACCAATGCAGGATTTAATTCTAAATGTTTCTGAAGTTCCGGGCATCCAGAAACACTTTTGACATGGCTTAAAATTTACTTTCATCTTTAATGAGCACGCAAAGCTCAATTAGGGAATCAAGTCAGTGGACTGAAAACTCTGACAGTGGGTTATAACTGGCTGTCAGGCACTTCCCCGTGTATATGCAAAACAAGGAGCGGAAGATACATTTAGTGTTGACAACATTAAGCATTTTAAAGCATCATGAGTCAATCCCTGGGGTAGATCATTGCTGACAGAACCACCTTGGGAATTTAAAATGCCTACTTCTTTTATTGTGCTCTCGGTTCACCAGGATGTCATTTTCAGATTCCTTTGCATTAAAGCTTTAACGAGAGGTATATTTGAAAAAGCAAGCCAGATGAAAATTCTCTCATACAGCAATACCTTGCGGTTTCACCTGGTTAGAGACCAGAACATGGATGAAAGTAAAAAATAGATGAATGTCAAAGCACAGCCTTTTTTAGCCTGTAAATTTATTTTGGCCAGCCAAAAAAATCCTAAATAAATAACAGTATAACCACTTGAGAATTCATACAAGATCTAAACAAACAGAACTAAAAAAAAAAGGAGAAATATCAGAACTTTGACAAGCATTGTGGAAGGTTGGATGAAATAGGTCGAGACAGGAAAGAATGTGAATGAAATTTGAAATGTATTTAAAATTGAAAATGGCTGAAAGAGCAAGGGAATGAAAGACACATATTGCATTTGTGTATGTATGCCAATAAAGGATTGAGGACTGAAGGCGCAATCCTAACCTGGAGTTTGGCTGGAACAGTTAGGTCAGCAAAGTTTGGCGGGCACAGCGTAACATATGTTTGGACCATCCTTAGAGTCAGAGAGGCCAGCACACAGATGTGCACCATACCCCCTGACTCCAAGAACGGTCCAAACACACTTTAAGGGGGCCCTTGTGCTGGCCAAACTTTGCTGGCTTAACTGTGCCGGCCTAACTACAGGTTTAGGATTGCCCTCTGAATGAATGAAAGTCAAGGTATTGCTGTACTTGTTTATTAGGGCTGCAGTGGCATGTCGGCTAAGACTGAACTGCCTATCCAGATGTTTGACTCTCACCTCTGCCAAGAATTCAGCAGATGGCCTTACTTTAGTCAAGCCACTCTGCCTCCCATCTGTAATATGGGAGTAACACTGTAATATGGGCTAACTGTATGGGGTTATGGTAAGCATTACAACAAAGTCATTCAAGAAAAAAAACACTGTGAGCACTTAATTACACAACAGAATTTGTGCTTTTGATTTGGACAGCATCGTATTCTGAACTGAATCACTCAGCTTTTGAGAGCACCTTAAAGAAAGCAAGGTCGTTAATAAATACTCCAAAACAAAGATAGCCAAAGCTTCTTGGCTTATTTCCCTCCTCTTTTCTTGGCCAGTCTTTAACTGTTGAGAGCCTTTCCATCCACATACAGAAAGTGGCTTCCAAGCAGGGGGGAAAGAGGATTGACAAGCAAGGGGCGATGAAATGGACAGTTCCAAGTTGTGAGTGCGCCATAGACCAGCGGAATGAAAGCTGCTTATTCCTTCCTTTCCTTCCTCTTCCAGTCAGTGTTACTCTTGTATGGAAATTGGGAAAATGGAGAACATACATGTCTTGAGCATTGCTACCCATAAGTCACGTGGCTATAAAGCTCGGGGGGGGGGCTGGGCTGTCTTGGACCTTGGCGATGACATACGGCATCATTGCCAAAGGTGGGCAGATGCCCCACCGTGCTGCACAGCAAGCAAGGGATTATTGGTCTTCGGCTAACTGTTTTCTCCATGTTATTACCACCCCCATCCCCCATCAAAGCTACCTTGTTTCTTCTGGATGCATTTGATTTCTTTTTCTCTCTCCTGGTTTAGATTCTAGAAACCAACTTGCTTTTCCAGTTGCTAGTTCAACTCAACCATCCAAGACCATTCCTCATCTCTGTGCGTGCATTAGTTTTGCTCTGTCTCCATGCTCCAACTACAATACACAGCAGCATTACAGTTCCTTGGGAACGCCTGTATCCTTCTTTCTGAATATTTTCTGAGAACGTTGGCAGGGCCAGCTCTGCACTGGTGCAAACTGGGCACAAAACAATGACACTCAGATCACTAACATTACACTTAGAAATTAGTCCCGCATTTTGAAATTTAGCAGAGATCCGGGGCTATCTCTATAGGCATTACCTATACTGTACGTTTCAAGCAACCACATATGGCAGGACCAGGAGAAATGTCTTTAAACTTCTCAAATTAGAATAAAACCCCTACCATTTAAATGAATTTAGCTAGTTTTGTTCCCTTATGGAGGTTCTCCATCCCTTCAAATTTCATCAATTCTGGAACATAATGAAAAGTTGGTAATGAACTGTTGCCCGTTGAAATCAATGAGAAATGACTTTAAAAAGGGGGAAAAAAATAAAGCACACCAACCATCCAAATCAGGCACAAAGTACAGCGAATTGTTCAGAAAAGCCAACAAAATGAACCAGCCTACCATACAAAGCAGAATATAATAGGAACATTTTTTGTTTTTGCACACGGCTCCTTGCATATTGTGTTTTCATTATTATGCCAGTCACTTAGGGCACCATGTTGAGCCATAAAGGTTTCCAGGCAAAGAACTGCAAGCGTTATTATGGAGAGTAACTATACATGCTTGAGTGTAGTTACCGCTGAAAGGGTCTGCTTGCCTGACAACAGAAGCATCTTAAATGGTAAATTGCTTTTAATAGTTATCGTTGTAGTCATCACTGCAGAAGTCTGACAAAAAGCGGGGACTACTCCTGTCACCTGGCTGAGTTCCAGACATCCCTCATTGTTTAAGAGCTTCAGGAAAAAAAAAAACCCACAAACATTTCCCACCTCTCCTGCATCATTGTTTGCTTCCAATCCTTGTCGTTGCCTGTGAACCAGAACAAATGACAACGCAGGCTTGCTTTGTTTGGATGGAGAGTTAAATGTTGATGCCTTCTGTTTGAGCGCTCCCTTAACCTTGTCACTAGATCACAATACCTGGCTGTTATCTAAATGCAGCAGACAAATATTTTTGGGGTCTAACTTTTCTCCAAATGAATTAAGTTTGAGTCAAGACAATGCATTAGCGCCACACCAGAATTTAAGATCAGAATTGCAATGACGCTTTAAAATTGGAATGGTAATGATACTTCATAAATTAATGCATTTCTGAGATACTAGACGGAAAGAAGGGCACTTCGCTCCTAATCAAACTAAGCATTTATTTCCTGACATGACAAATCAAGCCTTGCAAACCAAGTTCAGAACAACAGGACTCAAAACAGTGTTCTTCAATAGACCCTTCTAAGGAGAATTCATATAAATGCACTGAGAAACTTGGCTAACAGAAGAACAGATCATCCAGTAATGAATTTGTTTACTCTTATCCACCACCCCAACAGCAAGGACAATGCACCCCACACGGTAAGCAAGGGACAGAATCCCATGCTGCAGTGTATCAACACTGCTTTTCCTCCTTGTGTCTCTACCCTACTCATCAACTGCTAACCCTTCACATTAGCAAAGATGTCTTTGCTACAAGCCGTGTTGCCAAACCATCTTTTGCAACAGCTAATAGCACTGAGTGTTTGTTTTCACTTGGAAAATACAAGTAAAGCTAAACCAGCCACTGCAGCTGTTGGCCACACTCCTCTGGAACCTTTCTTGTTTTTCAGAATTGCAGCATTACTTCATGGGGCAGAACAGCCATTTGTCACAGAGATCCAGTGCAGCCCCCTAAGTGGGGTGGGGAGGAGTCTGAATCACCATGCTCCCCCCTCCACCCAGACAGGATCATTCCCGTCACAAACACTAAAAATGCATTCCAAGGCCCCACTTGTGGTGGATGCTGCTGTCTGTGTCTTGTTGCACATCATGTTTGGAGAGTAGCAAAACGCAACTGTCCAACAGGGAAAATGGCCTGTATACCACAAGGGCCCTCACCATACCTAGCAGCTGTGACCAGCCTGATCCAAACTGTTCCTATGTGGGGCTGCTGAGCTACCAGGGACATGCAGTCAGTGCTCCAACACTGCACCAACAGTGCAACTTAGACATAGGAGTGCACCATGCAACATGCACAAGATCTTAATAAATCAGACAAGACTCCTCATCAGCACCTGTCTTCAAACAGGGATAATGGGAGATGCAATATTATTCTACTTGTCATGTTTATGAGCTTTATAATTCATTGGCAACTCAGCAATAATGTTCTGCCAATTAAATGTGCTCTCTTGATCCTATGCCACCTATTAATTACTTGTCTTTTCCTAGCCCTTCCAAGCCTGCCATCTCAAACTCATAATTGGAAATGTTTTTCAAAGAGAGAAAAAAGAATAGGCTGAGAGAAGGAGCATCAGGGCTATCATGTTAATGAGTATGGCACAGCCGCTCCAATCCCTCATTCAAACAACTCCAAAAATGTCTTTCCAATCAAATAGCTGGCATGTCGTCCCTGGTGGACACAATTCTCACTTTCACTGCAAAATTTCTACCCATCCCCAAACCGGCTCAAGATTCCAGGTTTTGCAAGAGTTAAATAATGTATATATATTGGAACATATATATAGGGATGTAGTGGCGCAGTGGGTTAAACCGCTGCTGCTGGGCTTTCCGACCGGAAGGTTGGGAGTTCAAGACTGCACGATGGAGTGAGCTCCCGTTGCTTGTCCCAGCTCCTGCCAACCTAGCAGTTCGAAAGCACCTAAAATGCAAGTAGATAAAGAGGGACCACTTCAGTGGGAAGGTAACGGCGTTCCGTGTGCTATGGTATATAGTCATGCCGGCCACATGACCACGGAAGCTTGTCCTCGGACAAACGCCGGCTCTACGGGCTTTGAAATGGAGATGAGCACCACCCCCTACAGTCGGTCACGACTAGACCATCCGGTCTTAGGGAAACGTTTACCTTTTATATTGGACATAAACATTAGAATTGGAAATTCTGTCTGCTTTAGGAAGGATCACAGACTGGGGATAAGCTTAACACACAGTACCATGAAAAGTCTCCTCCAATTAACACTGGATAGAAAACTAGACATTATTTGAAATAGCACAAGTCCACACTGAAGTTTCAAACTGACCTGACAAAGGAGCACCACCCAGCCGGCCACAAAAAGAAAGGGTACTTAGAATCAAAGGCAGTGTAGAGCCCCACCTACTGCCAATAAAAATGGAAAGTATTGATTCAAAGTGGTGAGCCGCCAGCTCCAACTCGGCCACGACTAATCAATTACTTGTAAGGGATTGAAACTGAAATTGCCACTGGGACCAACCGAGTAAAACAGACACATGTCACCCAGAAAGATGGGCATTAATAAGACGTTCCAAAGCATCCAGGGCATAGTTCTATAACACTGGGCAGATCTCAGAATATAGGGTCAGTTTGGGTCAATATGGTTTACAGTTCATGAAGAATTTGAAACATGACATGAGCTTTCTTAATTAGCAAAACATTACCAGTTTTCAATGGAAAGCCACGTCTCTTTCGGAGAAACCTTAGTGCCCCTCATCCTGGATACATTCACAGAAATGCGCACAGAGCCAACATCACAAACTAATTAGGAGGTTACATTTTGGCATATCTCCACATGCCTGCAAGTAAGGAGATGGATTAACAGTCAGATCTATGCCTTGAAATTAACTTTGGAGAAAAGTAATTTGACCTCCAGGGAAAGATCCCTGTGTCAGCCATTTGGACAATGCATTATTAGCAGGGATATGAAGGCTAATAACTTTCTTGCATGAAGGTTTTTTTTTTTTTTTACCATTTCCAATATCTCATAATAGAATAAGAATCAAACTGCCTTCCAGACACAGCCTTCAGATACAACCATCAGTTATTGACAACTTACTCTTATGCGCACAGTAAAACCTGGTTTCACTAGAACATCTCAGTTTGTTGATAACAATACTCACACATTAAGAAAAGAAAATTGGTCCATACTGCACACGTTGCTAAAATGGTTCAAATGAATTGTGCAACCTCAGATTTGTAAACATATGCATCTTGAAATAATCACCCTTTAAAAATCATGTTCATCTTTCAAAGTCAGAATTGTTCTAGTAAGCTATTGCTAGCGTCATTATAGGGGCACAATCTGTTTGTCCTACAGATGTAGCAAGATTCCAACAAGGCTCTAAAGACTTATTTCCCTGTTCACCGACTGTGTGTATTCGGAGTCTCCCTTGCCACATTCAGCGTGCTCTCTCCACATGATGAAAGTTTAATAATAAATGTTTTCACCAGCACCATTTGGTGCTTAGATTTTGAATACTTTGCATTGGACCAAGGAGGAGGGCTGAATGGTTAAGGTGCACAGAGACCTCCCATATCCCATAATGTCTTGCTGTACTGCCTGGAAGTGTAGGTAGGGGAGGGAGCAAGACAGTATTTTATTTACTCTTTTTTGGGATTCTCTACTGTTCATGCGGGCACTGTGACCAGGGCATGAATGCTTCACTACATGTTGGGTTGCTACAACACCACACATTGTAGTTCAGCTATCTCTTTATAACTATAGATTTAGTGGGCAATACCTTGAAATTCCTGGGAATATATCCAATCAACTTAATTTCTTTAAAATCTGTTGTCAATGCAGTATATAAAAATATATGGAAAACGCCTAATCCCACAGAGAAGGTTTGCCCTCCCTAATTTGATAAAAGTAACACCTGCCCCAGTTCTTCCTAGAGCCACACAAACGGTAGCTAATCCATTTATAAGGGGAAGAGAATTTTAGGAACCTTTTCATCAAGTGGAGGTTTAATCAAGATTTCCCGTTTTTTGTGATGGAATTTCAAAGCTGGAAAAAAAAAGAGCAAAAGCAAGACTGCTCAGTACATTGGAGCTGCTATCCTGTCCTCCCTCCCACACATATATTTAAAAGATGGGACATTGGAAGCTGTCCACAAGGATGCCAAATCCAGCCAGTGAAAATATTTCTATGATGTTAAAGGAGTACACAGGTTTATTCAGAAGTAAGTCTTCCTAGGTTAAACGGGACTTTAAGGTGGATTGCAGCCCCAAGAGGACATACGATCTTAGATCAGCCAGTAACTCTATTCACTCACTCAGTAACCGAGTGGGAATACTTGCCCTGCATTACTTTTGTGACGACGTGTCATTCAGTTCCTGCCAAAACCACTGCTTCCTAAAAACCAAGTAACCCCACTTTTATCTTATGCATACACCAAGGCAGATCTTTTATCTCTTTCGTGAGACTTCAGCCCTCATCTTACAGTCATTTAACGTATGTGTGGTTTTATAAAAATGCTGAAGGACTCTTGATCTGCTCCATTAATTTTTCTTCAAGCCATCATATCCCTAATGAGCACTTGCCATGATCACTATTTAGCAAGGCACTACTCTCCACAGAAGAGTGCTGGGTGAGGAGCCCACATGGGGCACATATGAAGATGCTAGGGCCTGATATCATCACCCTTCAACGCCTTAGCAAAGTCTCTGCCACAATGGGATGCCAAGAACACTTGCACTGAAATTACTGCAACAGCATTCAATCTAGCAGGGATCCAAAGAAGACCACACATCTGCAACAACGGATGCATGTCTATCTCCCTTAGATGCTTCAACCAGGAAACCGGAGTCCTCAGTTTCGTGACAGTGATATGAACTGCTGATGTTAGTAAGCACCAACAAGTTCTACAGATCAGAATTTGAACAACTGGTTCCAAGTTTTGCCTTATAATGTGTTATAATTATATGGTAGCCATCCAGAGCAGATCTGACAACCCTTTTAAGATTAAAAAAGCATTTGTACAAGAAAAAAGCTTGCTACTCCAGTCTCCTGCAAGACAATTTACCCCCTTTACCATGAAAACTGAGTGGGAGAGGGAGAAAATTAAGGAACCAAGAATGCCTTGCAACCAATGAATACCATTGCAAGCAAAGCTTTCAGCTTCAAACACAAGGCATAAAGGATAATACTTTGTGTTATCACAAAGTATTTCCCCAAGAACCCCAGAGGTTCTTTTCACCAGCAGAAACAAAAAAAACACTAAGCATTTGCACTCAGAGCAGGTATGTGAGAGGAAAAAATAGTAAGGCAAATCAACATTGTCAGTTGCAATTTTGGCATCATGGAGGCTACTACAGCTCTGAAATGACATCTGAGCACCTTGTAGTCATTTAACTGCGCTGTAAAAGCCAAGATGGCAATCAGGTACAACCCTTTGGGGGATTGTCTGCAAAATATTGTCAATCAGTTGTCCAGATAGCAACAAGGTGCTCAAAACCAGGACTGCTCATTCTACTAGGCTCCCCCGGGGGGGGGGGAATAAAGCTATTTAAATACAATCCTTGGAATCTGGAGTCTCATTCTTTTTGCAGTAAGATCTACACTATTGGAATACCATACGCTGTTTACAGAACAAACACACTGCAAAATGGTTCCATGCTGATTGTTACAGAAACTAGAGATATTTTAGCGTTGAGTGTAGGTAGACTGAAAGAGACACTGCCAGAAGCCAGGCAGTACTTGTCCCCATGAAGAACTGAATGTTTTTGTTTAATAAGGGATATGTTTCGGTTGCAATGGCTTAAGCATCACACAGATAAAGGCATCCCTGTGAAACCAGCCAATACTCCTCTTATGGAAAGTTTGTATCACAAATCGGTGGCAAGTTAAAAAAAGGGGGGGGGGAGCAAATATAGCCTGCAGTTAGCTAGCAAACATGACTAGGATCATGGAACAAACAGGATCACAAGGGAGACTCCGAATACACACAGTCGGTGAACAGGGACTAGGAACAAACAGGATCACTACAATGCCCAAGAAATGTTAGTGCCAGGTTGCTGGGGGTGGTGGTGGTCCAAAACGGGACTCTGCTGGTTGGCTTCCTATGGCCAAATGGGCACTACCATTGCCACGGCTGCTTAGCGTTCATGAGTCAGCATGATCACGTACATGTACTATGGGCAAAATAACCACCTGGTCAAGCTCTGATGCCGCATCCACCTGAAATAATTTATGGCTTGTCTATAGCTACACCTATATTTTGGTCTCGCTACACCTATTTTGGTCTACAGCTACACCTGTTGGATATCTAGGAAGGCCAGCCAAGTGATACAGGGGGTCTTAAATGCAATACTGATTTCTCAAATCACAGTCCAGCATTTTCTGTTTGTGTGATTTAATATAATCTAGGAAAAATATAAACTAAACTGTACCACCTAACAAGTTTACAGTTCAACGGCAAAGGTTTTGTTTTAGTTACTACGTTAAATCTGATAGCATTTTGACACTGTTGGGCACAGCACGGAAAACAGATAGCACAATACTTATCTATACTTCTGGTATGTTAAAACAGATTAACTCTTTATAAGAATTTAATCTGAAGCATAATTTTGGATAATTCCACTTTTTTGAGAAAAAACAAACATCAAAAAGCTTACCGGTAATTAACAGTTTCCACTCTGCCTTTCATCATGTAGATTTCATCAGAGAGATTCCCTGATAGCTATTGCCTCAAGTGCTGAATCCTACATTATGAATGTTGTTTACTTCGATATTCTCACTATTTCCTGTTGACTTCAATAAGAACATGAAGTATAAAGCACTTATAAGATTGATTCTCAATGCTGCAGACTTTTAAAAGACGAAAACTAATTTGCAAGCCTCCTACAGAGACTCAGCTATATCTGAATATTTAAAAATTAATTTGCTTTGAAGATTTAAAGATTTTCACGCTTTTCATGATTTCATAAAAGTTTAGACAGGTTTCATTTTGAACTGGAAGACCCTGAAACCTTCATTTGTCATTGATAATCTTTTAAGAGGAAAAAGCCCACTCCCCCGTTACGATTCCAGTGAAATGCATTCTCTTTTATACAATTTGTGATCCATCAATGCTTGGTTTTTTTATACTCTACGTACACACAAACAGATACAGAATAATGCATGTTTTTAAATTCATCTGATTCATATAAACAGCACTGACAGCAGCCATTATGTTCTCAAATTATACTCAAGCAGAGAAAGAGCCATATGAAACCTGTCTTTTACATGCAAGCATAGTTTTGGCAAGAATGGCTTCAGTGCGTGTATTATAACCTCCACTGAGCCCTAGTCAGGCAAAATACACATAACATCCATCAGCATAAATGGAAGCAATGGCGAGTGTTCTTCCGCAAATGGCTGCCAAGCCAGATTCCTGGGCCTGATCGTTCCTCTTCTGCAGCATGCACATCAGGCAAGAGTTAGTCTCTTGACACCAGAACGTAAAAATTGGCAACGTCACATTCAGTTTGTAGCACAAGATGTATTTAGCCCATCCCCAAGCCTGATGCTGCATTGAAAACTTTTGAGCTCAACAAGTATGTACATTTCTGCATCTCCACAAACAAGTTTCAATTAGATATCAAGTCACCAGTTGCACTAACCAGAATGTAGAAACAACAGTCTGAGTTTGAAATGAACAGGCAAACCATAACTTAAATCTCTCTCTCTCTCTCTCTCTCTCTCTCTCTCTCTCTCTCTCTCTCT
>JAJKFI010019292.1:0-21481 GCA_029204185.1 Lerista edwardsae | reverse complement strand
TCTCTCTCTCTCTCTCTCTCTCTCTCTCTCTCTCTCTCTCTCTCTCTGTGTGTGTGTGTGTGTGTGTGTGTGTGTGTGTGTGTGTGTGACCTTAGCTCAGAAAGAGGCAAAATAAGGAATTTATCTAAAGGCACATACTTAGGTCTAAGCCATAACCTGTAAAGAGCTACCTGGCATACGGTGCATAGCTCTTGTTGCAGTATGGCTACAACTCAAGGATAAACCTTACTGAACTCATTAATTTGTGTTAAACTATTGCAGCTTACTTTCAAGAAATGGGATAAAATGGGCAAAACCTTTAAGTGAAATATTATACATTTCAGTTAAATTAAGTGGTTGAATTAAGTGTTGAATTAAGTGCTGAATTAAGTGTTGAATTAAGTGGTCAATGTCCAGCATAAAAGTCCAGCATTAATACAGACCATCATGAACATAATGGGTATCCTACATCATAAAAGTCTGAATATATTAAATGATAACCCCTAAAATTTCAATTTAGAATTAAGAATTTAAAAATTCTTTAGGGCAACAGCCCATTCTCATCATGGAGCCTACCCACTGGACTGATCTGGGGGTTGAGGGCACAATTTCCCACTGGAGGTGGGCATAAAGCACCAAAGGTGGGCCAGGGCAAGACTTTGCCCCAGCGTTTCCAGCAACCTGGTGCCCATCAGTCCTGATGGCGATAGTTTTCCCAATCTTGATAGTCTCTTAAAGGGATAGAACATGAGTCTGATTCCCATGAGCTTTTCTTCCCTCCCAATGGGGTAAATTCTTGTGTGTTGTTTCTTTATTCTTTCTTTATTCTTTATTGCTGGAACAGAGGCTGACATCTTCCTAAGCCCTTAGGGATAGCTTTGGAAAATGACTCTCGACTCTTTTGGAAACTCCATTTCTAGATTCTCTGTGACATTAAAAACAATAAGCTATTGATAAGGAACTGACTACTAGATAATATTGTAACAGGAACTCAGATTTGTTCAGATCCGACGTACTTGCAGCTCAGATATTCTGAAAACCATTTCCATATGGTCTGACATTACAGGTGGAGCCTGTTTGACCTCAAGGGTTCTGTTCTAGAAACCCTCACCAATGCCAAAAACCATGTTAAATCCATTTAAAAAACAAAGATGTTCCTTTAATTAGCAGTCAGCGCTTTTAAAAAAAACTCTCTGAACATGGCAACATGTTTGCAGGCATTCTCTAAGGGGCTCAGAACAGATTAGTATCCATTCCATCGGAGATAAGAAGAAGAGGTCTTCTCTTCATTTCGCCATGGAGCCAGGCAAAAAAATGCAAAACAGAAGTGATTAATTAAACTTCCTATGATTCCAGGGCAGGGGAGGAGGTCTTATTCAGAACTAATTGATAGTATTCTGTTCTAAGCCCCTGGAGAATGCTTGCTGCCATGATAAGAGAAGCTTTTTAAAAAGAAGTTTGCCAATTAAAAGAACATGTTTAGTAAAATGAAAGGCACTTCTCTTCCCTCAGTGCTGAGTCAAATCAACAGCTAGGAAAACCGTGGATGAGAAGGCTGTACCTGTATATTCATTTCTATGTCATGAATTCTATACAACAGCCAGAATCCTATGAAGATGTATTCAGAAATTCCACTTATTTCAGTGAGGCTCACTTACTCCTAAATAAGCACAGAAGTATAGCTAAAGTTGGCCACAAGTCTGTGGTCTTGTTCTAGAATTATTTATCCCTGTGCAATTTCCTCTATCCAGTCGAGCGCAGCAGCCAATCATACCACAGTACACCCCTATAAAGCACTGAGAGAACAAATCTGTAATTTTTCTGAGAAGCATTCCAGATGTAATTTCTCACTGAAAGCACTTTGGAAGAGGTATCTGTAATAAATTAAAGGCAGACTGTGGTGTCAGCATCAAAGCACTTTCCCCATTTCACCCATAACAATTCAGTGAGGGGGAAACGTAGGCTTTTGACTAATTAATAAAAGTCATGAGTAAGCACACAATCTCTTGTTAAAATTTTTGCCCATGCAAACATGTTGCTCTTGAAGATTTTCCCTGTCACTGGCTACGCCTCTCTAATTAATAAATTAAAAAATAAAGATGTTTAAGCAAGCCTTTTAAGACTAGCTACTTTTCTTTTCCAGGAATAGATATTCAAAGCAAAACTAGCTGCTCACTTATGATCTCTTTCGAGCTCCCTACTGACATTGACAGTGCAATCCTATATGCATTCCTTTGCAAGAAGTCCTGCTGTGTTTAATGGAGGTTACCTTTGGGTAAGCATGTGTAAGACTGCATCCTAAGCCTCTTAGTACCACCTAACCAGCTGGATCAGCAAAAGCCCACCTAGTCCAGCATCATATATGCCACGGCCACCATGCCTTCCTATACGCTACAAGTAGTAAAATAAGGATGCAGTCTTACACACATTTTCCTGAGAGTAAGCCCCATTGAATACAAGGGAATTTACTTCTGAGGAGACATTCACAGGCTTATGCTATAAAGCAGTGACAATATAGATGCCCTTCACTTCAGCATACTTTTATTTCTCTGTATTTACAAAATATAGCATTGAATCGAATTTTCACAAGCTAAGATTTTCAGGTTTAAATCTGCAGTCTCCACAGGGATTTTGGCAAGCAGCTAAACTGAGCAGAAACCTAAAGCACTGCAATGCCTAGAGCAGGGGTGTCAAACATGGTCCGGTGTGGCCCATGGAAGCTCTTTATCTGGCCCTTGGGCTCTCCCAGCACCACAGCCAGGTGCTCTCAGGTGCTGAGGTGATTGACCTCATGATAATTGGGCTTTCCTATATCTTGAAAATATCAAGAATTGCATATTTGCTCTTCTATTTGCAGCTAATAAGTTTCTAAGTGAGAAAAAAGTACACATTTCTGGTCACGATCTGCTGAATGACATCACTTCCTGCTTAACTGCATCACTTCCGGCCCTCAGCAGGAATAATAAATGCTATTTGACTCATTGCATGAAATGTGTTTGACACCCCAGGCCTCAATGCTCTCTCAGGAGTTGCACAACTCCCTAGAGCAGTGTTTCTCAAACTGTGTGTCAGGACCCATTTGGTGGGTTGCAGCCTGATGACAGGTGGGTCGCAAAAAGCAGGAAGAAGCCATCTTGGAAGCTGCAGATCTTATTCTTGCTATATTATATTCCTTTTGTGAGTGTTAACAGCTGCTCTTTCAACTGTTTTCAAGTGAGGATTTTTTTTTTACATTTTGTTTTTAGTTCAGTGCTTTTACATAATATTTTGTCTTAATCTTGCTTTCCGTCAGGGATGTTTCATGGTTGTGCAATTGCCACAGTCTATGAATACCAGCTTGCATTCCAGGAGTGTCATTTTATTTTGTCACAATGACAGCACTTCCTGCTTGATGATGATGTTACACCTGGCTATGACATCACTTCCAGTGTGTCCCGACATGAGTGTTATTCTAAAAAGTGGGTTCCAGTCTAAAGCGTTTGAGAACCACTGCCTTAGAATCATTCATCTTCGGCGGTTTTCACTTAGCATACAAAAAGTGACAAAACATGGAAGCGCTCTCCAAACACACCAAAAATGAAAGCGATTTTTGACATGAATCAAAATCAAAAACTAAAGAAGCTGCTTTGGCTCTCCTCATTTGACTCCCCTTATAAAATGGCTTTCATCGGCCTGGGACATGGAGACTCCCTGCTTTCAGCAAATGCACCCTCAAGTCAAGCAGATTGACTATTCCCCTTATTCAGTCTTCATAAAACCAAGTAATTTCTCTAACCTTAGAGAAATATCCAGCATACAGCTAGGAGGAGGACATGTACTTGGTTGCCATGGAACACGCTGTATGACGGCTACAATCCAGACATTCTATTGAGAAAACATTCAATACTAGATGCATTAACTTTTATTCCTTAGATTCAATACTCTCATTAGATAGTTCCTAATCCACACAAAACATTAGCATATGCTCACACAACTATAACCGATGCAGAACAAAACAAATTCATGTTTATTCAACATCTGTTTTGTTCCTCCACATATAGTCATGTTTTAAAGGAAATAAACTCTTCCCTTTCATGTCTCTAAATGTAACCTTTGCTTAGCATCACAGAATCACATCAATGTCACATCTGGGGCTTTGTTGGCTTATTATTCTGCCAACGTGTTCCACCACCCCCTGCTTTTGGTTGCATGAAAGGCTCTTTACATTTTATTTTGAAATAGAGGATATGTTAGAGGAGAATTATTGTGAACTTTACAGAAATATCAAAAAAGCACATATGCAATACAAAAGCGGAACAAGATGTAGCTTCAACTGATCCGATGGTAGGTGACCGGAAACACAAAGAGACAGAGCCCCTGCAGAATGCCCAATCCAACAGCACTTTAGGGCACCATCCAAGCTACTTGTGTCAGCCCAGCACCATCACAAACATGCTGTAAGGCACCTTTGCGCAAGCGCAAGGAGTGCTGGGCCAATGCAGGCATCAGAATCAGCCCAGAGGCGCCACAGATAGATGAAGGTAAGCTGCCCCCATGTTGGCCAGGTTCGGCCAGCGTGGGGGCTTTTGGGGGCTTGAGAAGGTGGGAGGGGTAGAGGGAGGGTGAAACAGGGTAGATGGACACCAGCACTGCGGAGGGGGCAGACAGTTCGGAGAGGGGGGGAAAGTTAGGATCTGGCCAGATCCTAACCTCTGTCCCTGGGCCGCTCAGATTTGCGCCTGCTAAATAGCAACCCGCAAAACAGCAACCCCTGTTGGCGCAGCTCCATAGGGGTGGCTGGGGGTTACACCGGGGGAAAGGGGACTAACATTCCCCTTGCCCCATGGTGAGCTCCTAAGGCAGCCAAACCTGCGTTGGATATAGCACAGGCCTGCCAGATTGGGCTGCCCACATGTGAAAAGTACTTTGCATGTGTTCTATTGTTCTAATTGCTTACAACAATCACCCTATAAGGTGAGGGGAACTGTCCCTATATTGAAAATGGGAATGTTAAGGCCAATTCTTAGCAGAGGAGAGATTCAGCCGATTGTGAATTCTTAGCCAAGTTATTTGAACCAGGAACTCCTAATACAGTACTCGTGTAGAAGGAGAGAGAACATCAGGTTTCACACAACCATATTCCTTTAAAGACCTTTACAAAGGTTCTTTCCATCTTGTCATCTCTTCAAAACACTCTGTGACCATGCTGTGCCAACCATCACCGCCTTCACTAGAGAGAAATAAATTCGATGATTGCCTTAGAGAGAGCAAAACTCTCTTTACCCTTTCAACTCCGGGTGGTGAAAACCAGAAAGGATTATGAAGAGCTCCAGAAGGATCTCTCCAAGTTGGGGGAATGGGCAGCCAAATGGCAGATGCGTTTCAACATAGACAAGTGTAAAGTGATGCACATTGGGGCAAAAAAACAAAACTTCACCTCTAGGCTTATGGGTTCTGAGCTGTCTGTGACAGCTCAGGAGAGAGATCTTGGGGTGCTGGTGGACAATTCAATGAAGGTATCGACCCAGTGTGCAACAGCAATTAAGAAGGCCAATTCCATGCTTGGGGTCATTAAAAAAAGGGGTTGAGAATAAAAACAGCCAATATTATCATGCCATTGTACAAATCGATGGTAAGGCCGCACCTGGAATATTGTGTCCAGTTCTGGTTGCCGCATCTCAAAAAGGACATAATGGAGCTGGAAAAGGTGTAGTGCAGAAGAGAGCGACAAAAATGATTACGGGGCTGGGGCACCTCCCTTATGAAGAAAGACTGCAGCGTTTGGGGCTCTTCAGCCTAGAAAAAAGGCGCCTGAGGGGGGACATGATTGAGACATACAAAATTATGCATGGAAGGGATAGAGTCGATAAAGGGATGTTCTTTTCCCTCTCTCAAAACACCAGAACCAGGGGGCATCCGCTAAAACTGAGGGTTGGGAGAGTTAAAACAGATAAAAGGAAGTAGTTTTTTACCCAGCGGGTAGTTAATCTGTGGAACTCTTTGCCACAGGAGGTAGTGATGGCATCTGGTCTTGATGCCTTTAAGAGGGGATTGGACGGATTTCTGGAGGAAAGGTCCATCGTGGGCTATAGGCAATGATGGATTGTGCAACCTTCTTACAAAGGTGGTAGGCTACTGGTACCGGGTGCAAGGGAGTGGCAACAGGATGCAAGCATCTTGTTGTCTCATGCTTCCCTGGGGCACCTGGTGGGCCGCTGTGAGATACAGGAAGCTGGACTAGATGGGCCTTTGGCCTGATCCAGCAGGGCTCTTCTTATGTTCTTACGTTCTTATGTTTAACTCTGAATAAAGACTCTGGACACCGGCTTGGGATAATGGGTCACTTTATCAACAATAACATGGGAAAAAAATCTGCAGCAGGGGGTCTCAAACCGCCCCCCAACTTGTGGGCTACTCTTCGGAGGAAACAGCACTAGCCGTAATTTCCCCCAGACTACACGGGCATGACAGCCTGGCTCCGAGCTCCCCAGGTCTTGAGCCCAGGACAGCCCATCTCCACCAACCCTGAAGGTCTGACAGAGCCCACCAAGGCTACTCTCCAGTGGTGGATTCTGCCCACAATCGGCCAGGGGACATGCCAGCCGCCTTCACTAGAGAGAAATGGATTTGATTACTGCCTTAGAGAGAGCAAAACTCTCTTTCTGGAGACTTGTCAAGGCTGGAATCTCATTCATAGTAAGAACAAGAAGGCGTTTTGATTTCTGAGGCCTGGGGCTAAGGCGGGTGGTTTCAGATGTATTTCTAGCATTTTGAAATGTTAATCATGTCCAAATCTGTTTGGTTAGATTCACGTTTCAAACCTGACACCCAATCAAGATCACCCTATACTTTGCAGCAAGAGGGGTAGCAGAGAGAGCATCACCAAGACAACATTGACTAGAATAACATTTCACAGCAGCCCTTTGGGGTATGGGGGGGGAAGAGAACAGGAGGTTTTGTCAGGCAGTGATGAGTTGTGTAGCTCCAACCCATCCCCAAAACTCAAGGTTAATCAGAATGCCACAAACAAATCTTCAGCTATTCTGTCATCAGTCTCCTGAAATCCTGAGCTCCTTTTTTTAACAGTTTCATGTAATATTTATGCTAGCCTAAATTACAGATTGACATAATTATCAATCATACAAAGAGTAACAAGAGACCAAGTATGTGACGGCACAATCCATCTGGTGCATGGCACCTTTTCTAAACTCAAGTAAAAAAACAATTGAAACCTATTAGTTTCTCTGACAAGTAATTGGTTATTTCTGACTAAAGGATTACAAGGAAAAAAATATGTCTGAAATAAAAATTTTCTTGAAGGAATGCTCACCATGAGAATTGATAAAATGACTCACAAGGCAGACTAGCTTTCCTCTCTCACTGCATTGCAGAGGCATTTCTAGATGTGGGGCAAGACTTAGGTTGCAGTAACAGTACAAGTTCCTTATTACATCTCCAAGTTAGTGTGTGTCCTGAAGCCCCTTTCAACTACCCATTGAGACATAACTGTAGCCACTGCAGGGGCAAAACAAGCTTCCAATTCCTGATGGCCATGCGTTTAAGGGGCTTGGTGAGGTCTGCAATGTCAGCTAGGTGGTTTTCCCCCCCTGTCTATCAGTCCTATTGATCTGTGGTACTCAGTGGACACAGTGCAGTATTAGAGCTCAGATTCATTGGGGAGGGCGGTGGTAGAAAGATGCCCCATCATAGGTAGAGAAAGGAAGGCACTATCACGTTACCAGGGGGTTTGGCTCCGCCTGACTGCCCCCTGGCATCGCGAGATGATTCAAATCTATTTGAGTGCAATGTTTGAATCTATGGAGCGCCCTCCATCACATACAGTTTACCTGGGAAAAAAAAATATTTTCTATACAGTATTTCTTAACCTGCCTTTCAGTCCCAAAAGCCTACAAGGGAGCTCAGAACAAATTCTAACCCAACATAGTGGTGGTTCCCGAACAAACCATGTTCATTGTGCCCTTCTTTCTTCCTGGCCCACAGTCTTGGATTGTGCAAGAGTTTGGAGAAAATTAACAGCCCAATACTATGCTTCACCCCTACCAGGGCAGTGGCACCAAAATGGCAACCACTGCTTCCTGTGTGGGGGGGACAGTTGTGGAGGGCTCTCCTTGGTAAAAGTAAAGGTTTCTCCACAACCAAAAGGTCTAGTCATGTTCAACCGTAGGGTGTGTGTGTGCTTATCTCCGTTTCTAGGCCGAAGAGCCGGCGTTTGTCTGAGGACAAGTTTCCGTGGTCATGTGGCCATCATGAATATACGCCAAGGCGCACGGAATGCATCATGAATATACGCCAAGGCGCACCTTTCCACCGAAGTGGTACCTATTTATCTACTCGCATTTTTATGTGCTTTAGAACTGCTAGGTTGGCAGAAGCTGGGACAAGTGACGGGAGCTCAATCCATCGCATGGTCTTGAACTGCCAACCTTCTGGTCAGCAAGCTCCAGCAGCCGCGGTTTAACCTGCAGCGCCACCCCTTAAATGTTCCTCCTTAGTAAGGGAACATTTTTTCCCTTATCCAGAGGAAGCCTCTGCAGCACAGAAGGGTATACCTGGACGTGTGCTTTGGGCTCAGGTCTAAGAAGGGGGCTATGATTCGGCAGCCACCCTTGCCAAGCCTGCCCCCTTCCTGGACCCAGTCCACCCTTCCACTGCCATCCTGCCCTCCCCCACCCCATTTGCCCTCCCCCTGTCTTCCTGTCTCAGTTGGTCCTCTTAAATCCTTTGACATGCCCAGAAATGCTCCAGACTGCCCACTGGCTGTCCTGCAATGCATTACTCTGCATGCTGCCTGAGCCTCTTTTATAACTGCTTTACAGCAGTCTCCTGGAGCACAACATACGTTGCTCCATCAGCTGGCCCCAAAAGGATTGGAATGTAAGATACTTCCCATACTCTTAAACCACATAACGCCTAATTTCCAAATAATTAAAACCTAAAACACTGAATGAGAATTTTATAATAAATACACTGGGCATCTCTTCTGCTTCCAAATTCATGTGAATGTGTGACTATTTGGCATATTTAATCAGCACCGCAAGGCTGTGTTCACAGGTAGCAGTTCGGCAATTCTGCCAAAATAGAATTAGCAATTTGCTCTCAGTAAATAAAAGTAACCTGAAAAGATTTATGTTCCCAATTATTATGCACAATGCCAAACAAGAATCCTATTTCTGAACAATAAAAACATCGTGCTTGATGTGATTTGATTATAAGAACGGTATCCGTCATTTTAAAGCATTAAATCTTTAATGCTTATTGATGAGTTGTCTAGCCAATCCACCGTGTCCATATGAAGAAGACAGAATGATTCCAACAAAGTAGTAAGGCTTTCAAAGTTAATGGGGTCAGATATTTGACACCAGCTCTCTCAGCTGTCCTTAGCTTGATGTGGCAATCACACATCTGCCTCTTCCCAAAAGAGTATTTACTTTTCTTATTTCAAAACCATGGGAACTCTGTCTGGCAGCTACTGTTAAGAGGCAGCTGACAGCAAGAGAAATCTAACCAGCATACCTGATGTTGAAGGCCAGAAAAGGATTGCTCATTCTGAGACTACACGTATGTGTATTGGTTCTGGAAAAAAAACACAAGTGGTCAATTCAAAGCCCAACCCTGCTTTCTGGCAGTACCAGGCTTGCCCATGTTGCCAGGGAGATGGCTGCCATGAAAGTGCCGTAAAATACTTCACGGAAGTCAGAAAGAGGGAGGTGCTAGCGCGGGGGAGGGAGGAGCCCCAAGAGCGGCAGCAATTAGTATGCCCCTGGGCAGTGTGTGGGTGATCTGGGGAGGGTGGAACAGGGTGAAAAAGGATAGGGAGAAAGGCAGTTCAGACCCAGGAGGGTGGCAAGGACAGTGAAGGAGGCCTAACGCCTCTTCCAGGCCTGAGAGCCCGGCCCAGAGCTACTTGGTTCTATGTCAGCTTTTCCGGATCGAAGTAGCCGCACTGGGAGGCTGGGACTCAAGGTGAGGGAACAGATGCTCCCTTACCATGTGGGATACAGCAGCGGCTGTTTTGGTGCTGCTGTATTGTGGCACAGGCTGCCCCATTAGGATATGGCTCTAATTCACAATTATACCGTATGTTTAGTTCATCAGAAAACACTTAGAAAATCAATCATAAACTAAAAGTCTACACACACACACACACACACACACACACACACACACACACACACACAGAGTCAGTATTGTTAATACATTATTTCTTTTTCTCCTTCACGATCGCTTATATAATTGGGATAGGATTCAATTGTCCTCCTTTATAAAGTAATTTCCACTGCCTCATAAAGCATTTCCAGAATTATAGCACTGTCCCGAACAGCTGTACTTTTTCTTCCCATGCAATATTTAGGGCTATTATGAGACTCGGTACAAAAATCACACTTGGGAAGTTGGCCACAAAACCACAAAGCATACACATTGAGGCTACCTTCTTGTGAAGTCACTTTTAGGGATGCACTGCACCTGGGCTCTGTGGTATACCTACAAACACAAGCTCTTTTCTTTTCTTGATCCTCCTTCAAAACCTAGAATGAGTCCTGAGAGAGTAAAACTTATTAAAATGGGGGGGGGGAGACATGACAGCAGCCAGAGGCATTTGGTTTCAAGTGGAGACAAGATGCAACCCGAAGCGATGCAAATCAACGAAGGCAGCGGCTTGCCTTGAATGCTAGAGCTGAGGCTCATGAATGCTGCCACCCCGAGATGCCAGTGCTTTGTCAAAACAGAAACAGGTCCCTAACATTTATTGAGTAACAACTGCTGTCCTTGTTTGGCTCAGCTGCATCTCTGAGGTTTAGCTCTGGTGCTTCTTCTCACGGCAGCACTTGCCAAAAGCAACTGGGGCACATAATGCATGTGTGTCTGAGCAGGTGTATTGGCTGCAATGAAGGAGATTAAGGGCCCAATTCTATCCAATGTTCCAGCGCCAATGCAGCCATGCCAGTGGACTGTGCGCTGCATCCTGTGATGGGGGTATTCGCAGGGCCTCCTTAACGTCATCAGCACTGGAAATTTGGACAGGACTGGAACCTCAATGAACCACCATCTTTTCTTTGTTTTCATGTGACAAATAATTGAGACCAATGAGAGAAAAATCCAAGAGCCGGGCTTTCCAAATTTCCTTTAGAGATGTGATCTATTGCTCCATGCTGTAGGAGAGCCTTGCACGCCTTGCACACTGTACAGTAATTTGGCATCAGAGGCGGAATCAGGTTGTGTACCTGTCACATGAGATGTGGTTTCATCTGAGTGATCAGCAATCACTGACTTGTGCATTTTAGGTGATAAACAGGTAGCTCCTCCCATACTCCCCCCCCATGCCCTAACCACTTACTGCCTCTGTTTTCTTTCTTTATCTAACGCCTTCTCCAAGGCAGCATGCAGGAAAAGTTATGGTTGTGGGAACTAAGAGGAATGCATCTCGCATTCCTTCTTCAGGTCCTGCACTAATAGAGATGAGAAGGAAATAGGACAGGTGGCTAGGCCTTCACGTTGCTACAGAAGGGGGTGAAAAACAGGAGCTCCCTTCTGCTCTTCACATACTGTGCAGATGAACACAGTGAGCGTTCAAGACTACAACAATCAGAGATGGAAAGCCAAGAAGGTCCCGGCCATTGCTCCAAAAGAAAGGAATAGGTGACCCCTCCAATCAGCTTCATTCCTAAATATAATTAGAGACATTTCACATAATTTAACAAATTTACAGCTTAGATTTTCAACAATACTAATGATGTCAAGTATATAGATCTAAGGCCGTGGTTCCCAAACATTTTTGACTAGTGGCTCCCGTGACCTACTGGGTCACTGGCTGTGGCTTCCCACTAGAGTTCCAGTCCTATACATTGTATATGGTAGAGGGTTTTTTTTTGCTAGGATACTCTGGCTCTTCTGGCTCTCACAGGGAACCACAGATCACAGTTTAGGAACCACTGATCAAAGATACGATTCATAGAACACCACTATACAAAGATCAAGGTTGTTGTTGTTGTTGTTTTTAATTTCACAATTAGCCAAATGTATTTGATTGCAAAGTACAATAAGACGCGACAGAAAGTACTAAAAACCTTTTTTTAAAAATCCCAACTCTCCTATTACAGAAAGATGCTAACTTTACATCATTATACAACTAATGGATTAGATTATTACATCAGTTTTGCAATGTGAGGAATTGTATCAAAAGAATGGAATTACGGAAAACGATCAAAATTCGGTATTCTATTAATAACATTGCAGAAAGCTGTCAAAATGGTTTTCAGTTCCCTCCTGTATCATCTAATTTGATGCATGTCATTTAAAGCCTTTCCACTGGGATACCTTGGGCGTGCACCACTGAACACATAAATAAAAGGGGTTTGCATAAGTGCTAAAATGTAAATTCATTCATCAGTTCTGCTGGGAGAAGTGATACACAGGAAAATGAAAAGCTGACAGAAATTTAAAAACATGTTCCCAATCTACCCAATCTCATTAAAGTTACTGCATTACAAATTTCCTGAGAGCATCTTGTATCTTTTTTTTTTTTATAACTGTTTCATTGCATCTTCTCAGACAGAGATGCTGGGGGAAGGAGCCAACAAGGAGCAGGGCATTTCTAACTGGATATCAATTCAGCTAAGTATATGCCCATTTCAGGTCATGCATAAAAAATAACTTCACTGACTTACTGAAAAGATTCTGCTGACTTCAAAGGGAAGTTTTCTGACTCCCCTGCCCAGCAACAACTATCTAGTTCAAATGTACATAAAGGTCTAGTTAATTTTTCACTCCAGCAGTTCAATGTTCATAGCAACATAGCTCTAGAATGAACTATAATTTAAACCTCAAGAGCGACTCTCTGTGTCAAACATTGCTTTCCCTGAGCATATTTTTGAGACAAACATCAGCTACTTTATTTATATATTTGATTTACAAACCCCCTTTCTCCCCAAAGGGCAGTCAAGGCAGTTAACAAGTACATAAAACAAAACAAGACTATAAAATAAACAGTAAAACATGAAATATATGGTAAAAGCATGCAGCAGTGATAAAATAATTAAAATATTAAATTATTTAAAGCAGCCATCACCTCCTTAAAGGTAAAGGTTTCCCCACGACCGAATGGTTTAGTTGTGACCGACTGTAGGGGGCGGTGCTCATCTCCGTTTCTAAGCCTGTAAAGCCAGTGTTTTGTCTGAGGACAAACTTCTGTGGTCATGTGGCCGGCATGACTATATGCCGAGGTGCACGGAACGCCATTATCTTCCCACAGAAGTGGTACCTATTTATCTACTCATATTTTTTATGTGTTTTCGAACTGCTAGGTTGGCAGGAGCTGGGACAAGCGATGGGAGCTCACTCCATTGCGTGGTCTCAAACTGCCAACCTTCCGGTCAACAAGCTCAGCTCAGCGGTTTAACCGCAGCGCCACCACGTCCCTATCACGTCCTTACAGGGCATTAAAAGCTTTCCAAAGTAAACATGTCTTGAGGCCTCCCCAAAACATTAACCGCAAAGGAGCTGTTTTTAACTTAAAAGGGAGCGAATTCCACAATACTGTTACAACCACCAAGAAGGCCATTTCTGGCCTCCACCCCCCTAACCTCTCTTAATGGTGATACAACCAATAGGGCTGCCTCAGATAACCAAAGAGAATGGACCAGACTGTACAGAAGGAGGCAGTTTCTTAAATACACTGGTCCCCAACTGTGTAGGTCGATATCTTCATTGAATTGTCCACCAGCACCCCAAGATCTCTCTCTTGAGCTGTCACAGACAGCTCAGAACCCATAAGCCTATAGGTGAAGTTTTGGTTTTTTGCCCCAATGTGCATCACTTTACACTGGTCTACATTGAAACGCGTTCTGCCATTTGGCTGCCCATTCCCCCAACTTGGAGAGATCCTTCTGGAGCTCTTCACAATCCCTTCTGGTCTTTACCACCTGGAAAGGTTTTGTGTCATCCGCAAACTTGGCCACCTCGCTGCTTATCCCTGTCTCCAGGTCATTTATGAATAAGTTGAAAAGCACGGGCCCCAAGACAGATCCCTGGGGCACTCCGCTTTTCACCTCTCTCCATTCTGAAAATTGCCCATTGGCCCCCACTCTCTGTTTCCTGGCCCTCACCCAATTCTGGATCCATAAGAGGACCTGCCCTCTTATTCCCTGACTGTGAAGTTTCTTCAGCAGCCTTTGGTGGGGGACTGTGTCAAACGCCTTCTGAAAATCCAGGTATATGATATCCACAGGTTCACCCACATCCACGTGCCTGTTGACCTTTTCAAAGAATTCCAAAAGGTTCATGAGGCAAGACGTACCCTTACAGAAGCCATGCTGACTTTCCTTCAGACTGCTATAACTGCTGAGCGTTTTGTAATCGGCTAGCTCCGGTCTTTGACCCCTCTCTTACACAACCCCCTAGCAGATGACAACTTCTATTCAGTAAGACAGGCTGTAATCACTGGAAACACATCTACTTAAGAGGTGGTTGTTTTAATAGATGTCACTAAGATACACATTTTAAGATATGTGAAAATATTAGAGGTTATTCATCTTTATCCACTGATAAATGTGGTTCCTGACCCACATTAGGTGGGCTGACCTGTACCATCCTGTTGTGTCTGGGGGTGTCCTGAGATGCCAGCAGGCTCCTCGCGTCTCCAAGGGCCCTGCTAGAGGCCTCTGAGATGCACTTATGGTTTCTTTAAAAAAAAAAAAAAAACCTGTACTGCATCTTGGGGCAGTGGTTCCCAAACCAATTTCAAGTGGGTTGCAAAGCACCCAGAGCAGCCATATTGAGAATATGAGAAGACGGGATGCTGGAAAGGGGAGCCGTGTGGTTGTTTTGCTTGTATCAAGGTTGTAAATAGCGTTTTTTTTCCCTTTCTGATTCACTTTGCTATTTCCACTTTGCATTGGAAAACGGCTGAGAAATAACCCAACTTATTGCTGCATTCTCAGGAAAGGAGCAGGCTCTAACATCACTTCTGGTGGGTCCTGGACAGATTGCCATTCTACAAAGTGAGTCTTGGTGCTAAACATTTTGAGAACCACAGTCTTAGCAGCCTCTAGCAGGCGTTCTGACACACTAGCTCGGCCTCAGAATACCTCCTGATTTAACCGGGGAGGGGGGAGAAGCGCCTCTGGTTGAATCTGGAGGCCCCCTGTGGGCCAACCATGGATTTCATTATCCACGGTTTTCAGCATCTGCAGGGGTTCCGAGAACAGAACCTGCATGGATGCTAAGGTCTGCCTGTATTTTGTTGTCCAATTTTGTTGTCCAACAACTCTCTTGCTCAATATTAAAGTTTTTTTTTTGTTGTTGGTAAGGTAACCTGATGGCCCCAGAGGAGGCAGAAGGGAGGATAGATTTTTAAGAAACAAACAAACAGAGCAACCCATTGAATTATCAATAACCCTCAAATTACCCAGGCTGCAAACTATCACCTTTAAGATCTGCAAAGCATGGAATCCTGAAGCTACTCTTCTTCACATATACATAAACAGGCTGGCCACCGGGATTAAGCAGTTAGTTTCAGGCTCATACGGAGGCATGGTTAGGCAAGAACATGGCAAAGAAAACTCAAGCTCCAGAAATCTCAAGTTATCATTGAAAACACAGGCTCAGGACTTGAACCGCCGCCAGCTGGAAGCCAAAATTATTCACCAGGGACTGGAGCATTCTTAGTGCTCCATAATGATAATTCCTCTAAAATCACAGCATGCAAGGCAGGAATCAGACTTAACAGCAATTATACACAGTTGCAATGAAAACTGGCAACCTGTTCCCAGTTCCACTTAGAGGCAGCCATTAATGAAGAGAGACCAAAGAAATGCACAGTTGGATGACACGTGCTTCATTATGGAGACAGAAGGAGAAGCACAACACAAATTTGCCTTTTTCTTATTTGAAATGCATTTTATTGGATTTTCAGTAACACATATACTGAGGGGTGTGGTTTTTTAGTGACACAACACATTTAAAATAAAAATCCTTGAAATCTGAGGAAAAAAGTCATTTTCTAAAACCTCTACATATTGGTCACTGTAGGCTTGTTCGGCTGGACGGGGGAATATTGTGGCTGCTTTTGCTGAGACTATACCACTACATCACTTAGTACAGTGGTTCTCAAACGTTTTAGACCAGGACCCACTTTTTAGAATGGCACTTGTGTCGGGACCCACTGGAAGTGATGTCATTAACCTGGAAGTGATATCACAGTCGGACGTGCCATCATTAAGCAGAATGTGCTATCAGTATGATGTAATCAAATGATACTCCTAGAATGCAAACTGGCATTCTTGGACTGAAGCAAATGCACAATCATAAAACATCTTTCACAGAAAGCAAAATTAGGACAAAGTATTATGTAAAAACAATTTTTTTTAAAAAAAACTCATTTAAAAACTCAAACTGTTATCACTTACAAAAGGAATATAGCAAGAGTAAGGTCTGCAGTTTTGAAGATGGCTTTCCGTGACCCACCTGACAACAAGGTCACAATCCACCAAGTGGGTCCCGACCCACAGTTTGAATACCACTGAATTAGTACATCTCTTTTAAAGCTATTATTTAAATTATAATTTATGACTGAAATAAAAACCTAACACTGCTTTCTGCACTTTTCCTCCTTGGGGAAAAAATAAATCTGCAGAAAGATAAAAACATATTAGAACATCTCTACATAGAACACAACATACAGAGCAACCAAACAACAAGAAACAAAAGTACTCCAAGGAAACACATGGAGTGATAATACATTATAATACATACAAGCATAGAAAAAAGTCAATTTCAGCCATTCTTCCATTAAAACTTCCAGTAAAATTCAAGTATTAGCCATATATCTGCAGAAGACATGCTAGTGGAAAAAAAAGAAAAAAAGGATATCGGGTCACGTAATGTAAGTCTAGTTTGCTTTGTTGTTTTGAAAGATGCTTTTCACAAGTTAGTTTCTCTGAGAGGACTATGCAGCACACTCATATGCAACGTTCCAATAGTTATTTTGGATGGAAAATTTCTTACCTATGCCCCTCCTATTTGCAGCTTAAGCTATTATGTGAGTCCTATCAGGGAGCCTAAAGCTGTATGCATGGGTCCTTATGAGCATATGCGCACAAGTGCATTATATGATAGAAACAATAGGCATCTCAGCATCATCCAGTGGATCCATTTCTGAATAAAAGCAAAAAGCTACCAACTTGCATACGGCTATATGACAAGTCTTATTGGATCAAGCAGTTTTCCCTTAACTGCAGGATTTCAGCCACAATGTGTAACCAATTATACTGCCAAGTTCAGAAATAGCTTTCCTGAACGCTTAACCGGAACAGCAGTTCAGGAAAATGCATTCAGGGAACTTCATATGATGGCATATGAAGTTCCCTGAATGCATGGACCTGCCTGTTTTGGAACTCTTGCACATTGCAGAAGCTTTCAAGGAGTGTTCTGGTGTGCACATTCAGTTCACAGGAAGTGCTGGGCCAAGTCAAGCCTCATCATCATACCCCGCTGTGAACTGAGAAAGCACACTGGGATGTATGGAGGATATTGGTGCCTCATGGACCTGACCGAGAGCCCACCCCACTGCCTCCCCGTATTACCAATGGGCAGGGAGAGGACGATCACTTTCTTCATCCTCAATGCGAGGAGATCCACATTCTTCAGGTCAGTGGAGGAGAATGGCTACCTGGGCTGTTCATAGCCCCCAGGTGAGCTCTGGGTGCCAGGAGCCTAACAGGGCATCAGCTGTCGCACATGGTGGTGGGAGAAGCCAGCTAACAATGGGCACCCAGCTATTGCACTGGAGTCCGATATAATGAGCAAAACACCTTTCAGTGACACTTGTGCAATACAGTGGCGTAGCTACCTATGGGGCAGGGGGTGCAGCATCCTAGGTGCCACTTTCGGGGGTGGTGGTGTCACCACTGAATCCCAAATTCTGAAAATTGTGAGTTTATGTAATAATATGGTCATGCTGTATACCGGTTAGATGTGGAATTCCACCCGGAATTCAATGAAAAAACCAGAATGTAATATCTCTAGTCTATCAAAAGTTATGGCCAAAAAGGTAAAAATCAAAAATAAAACTTCTTTTGTAAAAACTGCGGTTTTTAAAATTGTGGTTTTAAGGAATAATACCGTCATGGTGTATACCATTGGATGTGGAATTTCACCAGGAATTCAATGAAAACCCCCAGAGTGTAATATCTTAATGCTAGCAAAAGTTATGGCCAAAAAACAATCCCAAAATACACGTTTCTTATACAGGGGTGTCAAACACAAAGCCTGTGAGCCTGCAGTCTACGAATGAGGCCCACTGAACCTTTTCATCTGCCCCACCCCCATTTTGCTTGCCTTGTCTCCTGACCTCTTGCAGCAAACAAGCAACTCCAGCGCAATTAGT
Source organism: Lerista edwardsae (assembly GCA_029204185.1). Lineage (NCBI taxonomy): Eukaryota > Metazoa > Chordata > Lepidosauria > Squamata > Scincidae > Lerista > Lerista edwardsae. Next base: position 3,120 of record JAJKFI010019292.1, on the reverse strand, counting down.
CATCTAGCCTGCAGGGGGTGCCAGCTCAGTCCTCCTTCCTGAAAGAAGTGGTGCTGGTGAAAGGCAGTTTGTGTGATAATTGGGCTCTCCATATCTAAAGCTTTTCTAGGTAAGAACAAAGTGCTTATTTCTTGTCACTTCCTGCTTAATGATGTCACTTTCTGCTCATTGATCTAACTTCCAGCCCTCAGCAGCCACAATGAATGCTAACTGGCGCTTTGTACGAAATAATTTTGACCCCTGGTCTTATGTAACAAAACATAGATTTTCTTAACTCAAAAGGTGTTAGTAACACCCTCTGGTAGGGGTGTGTATGTGTGGGAGAGAGAGAGAGAGAGAGAGAGAGAGAGAGGGAGAGAGAGAGAGAGAGAGAGACCGACCACTAATGACCAAAATTGTGGCAATTGTGGTTTTTAGGAATAACAGTACGTTATATATTGTTCAGTGTGTAACTTAAGGCACTTGGCTGGCACAAGGGCCACGGTAAAGTATGTTTGGATCACTCTTGGAGCCAGAGAGGTCAGCACAGAGGTCAGCATCAGAGAGGTCAGATGTGCGCCATCCTCCCTGACTCAGAGAGTGGTCCAAAAGCACTTAAAGGTGGTCCTTGTGCCAGCCAAACTTTGCTGGCCTAACAGCCGGCCTAACTTCAGGTTAGGATTGTGCCCTGGGTGACATCAACCCTAGTTGATGTCACTGGTTGGAAGTTTAGGTGGTGATGGTCACTGGATTAGATGACTTTTAAGATGGATTCTAAATATGGTGGACTATTGTCTATCAGTGGTTATTAATCGTATTGGCTGCATTGAACCTCCAGATGCAGGGGCAGTATATCACTGACTACTGTGTGCAGAGGAACAATAGCAGGGGAGGATTCAGACCTTCATCCATTGCTTGTGGGCGAATATTCACTGCATTTTTCTGGCCATTTAATTATTATTATTCATTTCCTATCATGACTACTACTATCTCAGCCTCACCTCCTGTGCAGGGTTGTTGTGATGACCAAAGAAGTGCACATCCCCGTTAGCTCCTTGGAGGAAGCTCCTTGGAGGTATAAAATGTGAATGAACGAATAAATAAATTTTGCCGTGGGGAGGGGGTATAAGAAAATTAAGCAGCCCTGGGTGCAAAATGACCTAGCTACTCCACTGGTGCAATCTGATGGATTTTGTCACTGCAGAACCCCAGATGCACAAGAACAGTAGTTTCCATCACCTCCCCCCCCACCCAGGTTTCGCTATTTAAACATCCTCCCCACTTAAGAGGGGTGACGACCTGCAGAAACCCATAGGCAACATCACTTCCAGGATCTCACCAACAACAACAACAACAACAGAGAAGTAAGAAAGGGGTTTCTTATCACCCTGTTATCAGCATATGGTTCCCAATCCCATTTTAGGGACAAGGGTTTGGGAACAACTGCACTAGAAAAAGAGCATCTAGGTTCCTCAAACCCTGGACTAAGGTCCTTATAACTTTTAAGCAAGCAGATGGAACATTTCCTTAGGCTATAATTGCTTTGATAAATAAAGGTAAAGGTTTCCTCACGAATGGTCTAGTTGTGACCGACTGTAGGGGGCGGTGCTCATCTCCGTTTTGAAGCCAAAGAGCCAGCATTTGTCCAAGGACAAGCTTCCGTGGTCATGTGGCCAGCATGACTATACGCCATAGCACAAAGAAGCTGTTACCTTCTCACTGAAGTGGTTCCTATTTATTTACACTCATTTTTAGGTGCTTTCAAACTACTAGGTTGGCAGGAGCTGGGACAAGCAACGGGAGCTCACTGCATCGCGCAGTCTCGAACTGCCAACCTTCCAGTCAACAAGCTCAGCTCAGCGGTTTAACCCGCAGCGCCACCACTGAAAAACTACTCTTGCCTCCAAATTGAGGCCGCAACTCTGTGGAAAAAAGCATTATGCAGACAAACAATAAGAGAGCACCCCAGGTTTGACTGCTGTTTTTCAATAGTTCTTTTTTTTTTTTTTTAATATTCTCTTTTAGCTGGAGTATGTCACTACCACTGTACTCCTGAAATTGGGAATACACAGTCACAGCTGAAGCGACAACTTGCACCACCTTCTTTTACATGTTTCCACACTTGCTGTGCTCGTCATTCTGCAGCTTCCAGGAGATTTGGCATTCAGAGCAGCAAAAAGCCAACACGAACGAAGCCAGCCAAGGAGGCAAGACTTCTTGTAGACAGGTAATGCAAAACTACTTTTATTTCATGTTTTCATTTAAACAGCATGGCAGGATTCAGAAGCACAGAGTTTGCTTGACACAGTTATAAACAACCCGATCTGAAATGGGCATCTGATTTTGCTTTCTTAGATAGACCTTTTGCAACAGTAATCTTTAATTAAGTAGTAACGTGCTCCTTAGAAATGACCTACTGAACTGGCTATGGGCAGCTGATAGCATATACTAAGTAGGGTTTAGACTAGTGCTTTTACTGTCCAGGAGAGAAGAGATTTTCACAAAGCAAGTGGAGCAAGATACTCAAAAGTGCAACCCCCCAATTTCAGGTCACTCTGGCTAAAATGTTACATGTGATTTCCTGGTATTATTTTGTCTTGGTTTTACAACATATCCCACTTTACAAAACAACTGGGACAACCACAGATCTATTTAAATGCAAAATGGTTTAAGCTTCATAAGTAAAAATGCCTTGAAAAGGGAAATCATTAAAAAAAATGACCCCTCATCTTGGATCCATTATTATGCTTTGCTTAAAAAATTGCGCCCACATACAGTATAAGAAACTTTAATGGATAATTGATGCACAGCCATTTAAAACTGTGTTAGCACTACATAATCCTGATCAATCATGCCAATTACACAGTTAATCTCCTTAATTGGTTTGGATTTTCTGGTGCTTTCACTCCAGTGGTGATTTGCTTTAGTACAAGCACCTCAGATGCTACACCAAGCAATGCCCATGGCTATTTTGAAACACTGGCATATGAGTGAGACTCATGACACGAAAACCCTGTTGTAGTAGGCCAAGGATCCATCTATTCCATATCCCATTTTCTTCGACAGCTGAGCAGAAGACGTCTCCAAGACCCAGAAAAAAAGGGGGAAAATGTCATAGTCCTGCCTGCCAACAATAACTGG
>JAJKFI010019291.1:0-21491 GCA_029204185.1 Lerista edwardsae | reverse complement strand
TCTCTCTCTCTCTCTCTCTCTCTCTCTCTCTCTCTCTCTCTCTCTCTGTGTGTGTGTGTGTGTGTGTGTGTGTGTGTGTGTGTGTGTGACCTTAGCTCAGAAAGAGGCAAAATAAGGAATTTATCTAAAGGCACATACTTAGGTCTAAGCCATAACCTGTAAAGAGCTACCTGGCATACGGTGCATAGCTCTTGTTGCAGTATGGCTACAACTCAAGGATAAACCTTACTGAACTCATTAATTTGTGTTAAACTATTGCAGCTTACTTTCAAGAAATGGGATAAAATGGGCAAAACCTTTAAGTGAAATATTATACATTTCAGTTAAATTAAGTGGTTGAATTAAGTGTTGAATTAAGTGCTGAATTAAGTGTTGAATTAAGTGGTCAATGTCCAGCATAAAAGTCCAGCATTAATACAGACCATCATGAACATAATGGGTATCCTACATCATAAAAGTCTGAATATATTAAATGATAACCCCTAAAATTTCAATTTAGAATTAAGAATTTAAAAATTCTTTAGGGCAACAGCCCATTCTCATCATGGAGCCTACCCACTGGACTGATCTGGGGGTTGAGGGCACAATTTCCCACTGGAGGTGGGCATAAAGCACCAAAGGTGGGCCAGGGCAAGACTTTGCCCCAGCGTTTCCAGCAACCTGGTGCCCATCAGTCCTGATGGCGATAGTTTTCCCAATCTTGATAGTCTCTTAAAGGGATAGAACATGAGTCTGATTCCCATGAGCTTTTCTTCCCTCCCAATGGGGTAAATTCTTGTGTGTTGTTTCTTTATTCTTTCTTTATTCTTTATTGCTGGAACAGAGGCTGACATCTTCCTAAGCCCTTAGGGATAGCTTTGGAAAATGACTCTCGACTCTTTTGGAAACTCCATTTCTAGATTCTCTGTGACATTAAAAACAATAAGCTATTGATAAGGAACTGACTACTAGATAATATTGTAACAGGAACTCAGATTTGTTCAGATCCGACGTACTTGCAGCTCAGATATTCTGAAAACCATTTCCATATGGTCTGACATTACAGGTGGAGCCTGTTTGACCTCAAGGGTTCTGTTCTAGAAACCCTCACCAATGCCAAAAACCATGTTAAATCCATTTAAAAAACAAAGATGTTCCTTTAATTAGCAGTCAGCGCTTTTAAAAAAAACTCTCTGAACATGGCAACATGTTTGCAGGCATTCTCTAAGGGGCTCAGAACAGATTAGTATCCATTCCATCGGAGATAAGAAGAAGAGGTCTTCTCTTCATTTCGCCATGGAGCCAGGCAAAAAAATGCAAAACAGAAGTGATTAATTAAACTTCCTATGATTCCAGGGCAGGGGAGGAGGTCTTATTCAGAACTAATTGATAGTATTCTGTTCTAAGCCCCTGGAGAATGCTTGCTGCCATGATAAGAGAAGCTTTTTAAAAAGAAGTTTGCCAATTAAAAGAACATGTTTAGTAAAATGAAAGGCACTTCTCTTCCCTCAGTGCTGAGTCAAATCAACAGCTAGGAAAACCGTGGATGAGAAGGCTGTACCTGTATATTCATTTCTATGTCATGAATTCTATACAACAGCCAGAATCCTATGAAGATGTATTCAGAAATTCCACTTATTTCAGTGAGGCTCACTTACTCCTAAATAAGCACAGAAGTATAGCTAAAGTTGGCCACAAGTCTGTGGTCTTGTTCTAGAATTATTTATCCCTGTGCAATTTCCTCTATCCAGTCGAGCGCAGCAGCCAATCATACCACAGTACACCCCTATAAAGCACTGAGAGAACAAATCTGTAATTTTTCTGAGAAGCATTCCAGATGTAATTTCTCACTGAAAGCACTTTGGAAGAGGTATCTGTAATAAATTAAAGGCAGACTGTGGTGTCAGCATCAAAGCACTTTCCCCATTTCACCCATAACAATTCAGTGAGGGGGAAACGTAGGCTTTTGACTAATTAATAAAAGTCATGAGTAAGCACACAATCTCTTGTTAAAATTTTTGCCCATGCAAACATGTTGCTCTTGAAGATTTTCCCTGTCACTGGCTACGCCTCTCTAATTAATAAATTAAAAAATAAAGATGTTTAAGCAAGCCTTTTAAGACTAGCTACTTTTCTTTTCCAGGAATAGATATTCAAAGCAAAACTAGCTGCTCACTTATGATCTCTTTCGAGCTCCCTACTGACATTGACAGTGCAATCCTATATGCATTCCTTTGCAAGAAGTCCTGCTGTGTTTAATGGAGGTTACCTTTGGGTAAGCATGTGTAAGACTGCATCCTAAGCCTCTTAGTACCACCTAACCAGCTGGATCAGCAAAAGCCCACCTAGTCCAGCATCATATATGCCACGGCCACCATGCCTTCCTATACGCTACAAGTAGTAAAATAAGGATGCAGTCTTACACACATTTTCCTGAGAGTAAGCCCCATTGAATACAAGGGAATTTACTTCTGAGGAGACATTCACAGGCTTATGCTATAAAGCAGTGACAATATAGATGCCCTTCACTTCAGCATACTTTTATTTCTCTGTATTTACAAAATATAGCATTGAATCGAATTTTCACAAGCTAAGATTTTCAGGTTTAAATCTGCAGTCTCCACAGGGATTTTGGCAAGCAGCTAAACTGAGCAGAAACCTAAAGCACTGCAATGCCTAGAGCAGGGGTGTCAAACATGGTCCGGTGTGGCCCATGGAAGCTCTTTATCTGGCCCTTGGGCTCTCCCAGCACCACAGCCAGGTGCTCTCAGGTGCTGAGGTGATTGACCTCATGATAATTGGGCTTTCCTATATCTTGAAAATATCAAGAATTGCATATTTGCTCTTCTATTTGCAGCTAATAAGTTTCTAAGTGAGAAAAAAGTACACATTTCTGGTCACGATCTGCTGAATGACATCACTTCCTGCTTAACTGCATCACTTCCGGCCCTCAGCAGGAATAATAAATGCTATTTGACTCATTGCATGAAATGTGTTTGACACCCCAGGCCTCAATGCTCTCTCAGGAGTTGCACAACTCCCTAGAGCAGTGTTTCTCAAACTGTGTGTCAGGACCCATTTGGTGGGTTGCAGCCTGATGACAGGTGGGTCGCAAAAAGCAGGAAGAAGCCATCTTGGAAGCTGCAGATCTTATTCTTGCTATATTATATTCCTTTTGTGAGTGTTAACAGCTGCTCTTTCAACTGTTTTCAAGTGAGGATTTTTTTTTTACATTTTGTTTTTAGTTCAGTGCTTTTACATAATATTTTGTCTTAATCTTGCTTTCCGTCAGGGATGTTTCATGGTTGTGCAATTGCCACAGTCTATGAATACCAGCTTGCATTCCAGGAGTGTCATTTTATTTTGTCACAATGACAGCACTTCCTGCTTGATGATGATGTTACACCTGGCTATGACATCACTTCCAGTGTGTCCCGACATGAGTGTTATTCTAAAAAGTGGGTTCCAGTCTAAAGCGTTTGAGAACCACTGCCTTAGAATCATTCATCTTCGGCGGTTTTCACTTAGCATACAAAAAGTGACAAAACATGGAAGCGCTCTCCAAACACACCAAAAATGAAAGCGATTTTTGACATGAATCAAAATCAAAAACTAAAGAAGCTGCTTTGGCTCTCCTCATTTGACTCCCCTTATAAAATGGCTTTCATCGGCCTGGGACATGGAGACTCCCTGCTTTCAGCAAATGCACCCTCAAGTCAAGCAGATTGACTATTCCCCTTATTCAGTCTTCATAAAACCAAGTAATTTCTCTAACCTTAGAGAAATATCCAGCATACAGCTAGGAGGAGGACATGTACTTGGTTGCCATGGAACACGCTGTATGACGGCTACAATCCAGACATTCTATTGAGAAAACATTCAATACTAGATGCATTAACTTTTATTCCTTAGATTCAATACTCTCATTAGATAGTTCCTAATCCACACAAAACATTAGCATATGCTCACACAACTATAACCGATGCAGAACAAAACAAATTCATGTTTATTCAACATCTGTTTTGTTCCTCCACATATAGTCATGTTTTAAAGGAAATAAACTCTTCCCTTTCATGTCTCTAAATGTAACCTTTGCTTAGCATCACAGAATCACATCAATGTCACATCTGGGGCTTTGTTGGCTTATTATTCTGCCAACGTGTTCCACCACCCCCTGCTTTTGGTTGCATGAAAGGCTCTTTACATTTTATTTTGAAATAGAGGATATGTTAGAGGAGAATTATTGTGAACTTTACAGAAATATCAAAAAAGCACATATGCAATACAAAAGCGGAACAAGATGTAGCTTCAACTGATCCGATGGTAGGTGACCGGAAACACAAAGAGACAGAGCCCCTGCAGAATGCCCAATCCAACAGCACTTTAGGGCACCATCCAAGCTACTTGTGTCAGCCCAGCACCATCACAAACATGCTGTAAGGCACCTTTGCGCAAGCGCAAGGAGTGCTGGGCCAATGCAGGCATCAGAATCAGCCCAGAGGCGCCACAGATAGATGAAGGTAAGCTGCCCCCATGTTGGCCAGGTTCGGCCAGCGTGGGGGCTTTTGGGGGCTTGAGAAGGTGGGAGGGGTAGAGGGAGGGTGAAACAGGGTAGATGGACACCAGCACTGCGGAGGGGGCAGACAGTTCGGAGAGGGGGGGAAAGTTAGGATCTGGCCAGATCCTAACCTCTGTCCCTGGGCCGCTCAGATTTGCGCCTGCTAAATAGCAACCCGCAAAACAGCAACCCCTGTTGGCGCAGCTCCATAGGGGTGGCTGGGGGTTACACCGGGGGAAAGGGGACTAACATTCCCCTTGCCCCATGGTGAGCTCCTAAGGCAGCCAAACCTGCGTTGGATATAGCACAGGCCTGCCAGATTGGGCTGCCCACATGTGAAAAGTACTTTGCATGTGTTCTATTGTTCTAATTGCTTACAACAATCACCCTATAAGGTGAGGGGAACTGTCCCTATATTGAAAATGGGAATGTTAAGGCCAATTCTTAGCAGAGGAGAGATTCAGCCGATTGTGAATTCTTAGCCAAGTTATTTGAACCAGGAACTCCTAATACAGTACTCGTGTAGAAGGAGAGAGAACATCAGGTTTCACACAACCATATTCCTTTAAAGACCTTTACAAAGGTTCTTTCCATCTTGTCATCTCTTCAAAACACTCTGTGACCATGCTGTGCCAACCATCACCGCCTTCACTAGAGAGAAATAAATTCGATGATTGCCTTAGAGAGAGCAAAACTCTCTTTACCCTTTCAACTCCGGGTGGTGAAAACCAGAAAGGATTATGAAGAGCTCCAGAAGGATCTCTCCAAGTTGGGGGAATGGGCAGCCAAATGGCAGATGCGTTTCAACATAGACAAGTGTAAAGTGATGCACATTGGGGCAAAAAAACAAAACTTCACCTCTAGGCTTATGGGTTCTGAGCTGTCTGTGACAGCTCAGGAGAGAGATCTTGGGGTGCTGGTGGACAATTCAATGAAGGTATCGACCCAGTGTGCAACAGCAATTAAGAAGGCCAATTCCATGCTTGGGGTCATTAAAAAAAGGGGTTGAGAATAAAAACAGCCAATATTATCATGCCATTGTACAAATCGATGGTAAGGCCGCACCTGGAATATTGTGTCCAGTTCTGGTTGCCGCATCTCAAAAAGGACATAATGGAGCTGGAAAAGGTGTAGTGCAGAAGAGAGCGACAAAAATGATTACGGGGCTGGGGCACCTCCCTTATGAAGAAAGACTGCAGCGTTTGGGGCTCTTCAGCCTAGAAAAAAGGCGCCTGAGGGGGGACATGATTGAGACATACAAAATTATGCATGGAAGGGATAGAGTCGATAAAGGGATGTTCTTTTCCCTCTCTCAAAACACCAGAACCAGGGGGCATCCGCTAAAACTGAGGGTTGGGAGAGTTAAAACAGATAAAAGGAAGTAGTTTTTTACCCAGCGGGTAGTTAATCTGTGGAACTCTTTGCCACAGGAGGTAGTGATGGCATCTGGTCTTGATGCCTTTAAGAGGGGATTGGACGGATTTCTGGAGGAAAGGTCCATCGTGGGCTATAGGCAATGATGGATTGTGCAACCTTCTTACAAAGGTGGTAGGCTACTGGTACCGGGTGCAAGGGAGTGGCAACAGGATGCAAGCATCTTGTTGTCTCATGCTTCCCTGGGGCACCTGGTGGGCCGCTGTGAGATACAGGAAGCTGGACTAGATGGGCCTTTGGCCTGATCCAGCAGGGCTCTTCTTATGTTCTTACGTTCTTATGTTTAACTCTGAATAAAGACTCTGGACACCGGCTTGGGATAATGGGTCACTTTATCAACAATAACATGGGAAAAAAATCTGCAGCAGGGGGTCTCAAACCGCCCCCCAACTTGTGGGCTACTCTTCGGAGGAAACAGCACTAGCCGTAATTTCCCCCAGACTACACGGGCATGACAGCCTGGCTCCGAGCTCCCCAGGTCTTGAGCCCAGGACAGCCCATCTCCACCAACCCTGAAGGTCTGACAGAGCCCACCAAGGCTACTCTCCAGTGGTGGATTCTGCCCACAATCGGCCAGGGGACATGCCAGCCGCCTTCACTAGAGAGAAATGGATTTGATTACTGCCTTAGAGAGAGCAAAACTCTCTTTCTGGAGACTTGTCAAGGCTGGAATCTCATTCATAGTAAGAACAAGAAGGCGTTTTGATTTCTGAGGCCTGGGGCTAAGGCGGGTGGTTTCAGATGTATTTCTAGCATTTTGAAATGTTAATCATGTCCAAATCTGTTTGGTTAGATTCACGTTTCAAACCTGACACCCAATCAAGATCACCCTATACTTTGCAGCAAGAGGGGTAGCAGAGAGAGCATCACCAAGACAACATTGACTAGAATAACATTTCACAGCAGCCCTTTGGGGTATGGGGGGGGGAAGAGAACAGGAGGTTTTGTCAGGCAGTGATGAGTTGTGTAGCTCCAACCCATCCCCAAAACTCAAGGTTAATCAGAATGCCACAAACAAATCTTCAGCTATTCTGTCATCAGTCTCCTGAAATCCTGAGCTCCTTTTTTTAACAGTTTCATGTAATATTTATGCTAGCCTAAATTACAGATTGACATAATTATCAATCATACAAAGAGTAACAAGAGACCAAGTATGTGACGGCACAATCCATCTGGTGCATGGCACCTTTTCTAAACTCAAGTAAAAAAACAATTGAAACCTATTAGTTTCTCTGACAAGTAATTGGTTATTTCTGACTAAAGGATTACAAGGAAAAAAATATGTCTGAAATAAAAATTTTCTTGAAGGAATGCTCACCATGAGAATTGATAAAATGACTCACAAGGCAGACTAGCTTTCCTCTCTCACTGCATTGCAGAGGCATTTCTAGATGTGGGGCAAGACTTAGGTTGCAGTAACAGTACAAGTTCCTTATTACATCTCCAAGTTAGTGTGTGTCCTGAAGCCCCTTTCAACTACCCATTGAGACATAACTGTAGCCACTGCAGGGGCAAAACAAGCTTCCAATTCCTGATGGCCATGCGTTTAAGGGGCTTGGTGAGGTCTGCAATGTCAGCTAGGTGGTTTTCCCCCCCCTGTCTATCAGTCCTATTGATCTGTGGTACTCAGTGGACACAGTGCAGTATTAGAGCTCAGATTCATTGGGGAGGGCGGTGGTAGAAAGATGCCCCATCATAGGTAGAGAAAGGAAGGCACTATCACGTTACCAGGGGGTTTGGCTCCGCCTGACTGCCCCCTGGCATCGCGAGATGATTCAAATCTATTTGAGTGCAATGTTTGAATCTATGGAGCGCCCTCCATCACATACAGTTTACCTGGGAAAAAAAAATATTTTCTATACAGTATTTCTTAACCTGCCTTTCAGTCCCAAAAGCCTACAAGGGAGCTCAGAACAAATTCTAACCCAACATAGTGGTGGTTCCCGAACAAACCATGTTCATTGTGCCCTTCTTTCTTCCTGGCCCACAGTCTTGGATTGTGCAAGAGTTTGGAGAAAATTAACAGCCCAATACTATGCTTCACCCCTACCAGGGCAGTGGCACCAAAATGGCAACCACTGCTTCCTGTGTGGGGGGGGACAGTTGTGGAGGGCTCTCCTTGGTAAAAGTAAAGGTTTCTCCACAACCAAAAGGTCTAGTCATGTTCAACCGTAGGGTGTGTGTGTGCTTATCTCCGTTTCTAGGCCGAAGAGCCGGCGTTTGTCTGAGGACAAGTTTCCGTGGTCATGTGGCCATCATGAATATACGCCAAGGCGCACGGAATGCATCATGAATATACGCCAAGGCGCACCTTTCCACCGAAGTGGTACCTATTTATCTACTCGCATTTTTATGTGCTTTAGAACTGCTAGGTTGGCAGAAGCTGGGACAAGTGACGGGAGCTCAATCCATCGCATGGTCTTGAACTGCCAACCTTCTGGTCAGCAAGCTCCAGCAGCCGCGGTTTAACCTGCAGCGCCACCCCTTAAATGTTCCTCCTTAGTAAGGGAACATTTTTTCCCTTATCCAGAGGAAGCCTCTGCAGCACAGAAGGGTATACCTGGACGTGTGCTTTGGGCTCAGGTCTAAGAAGGGGGCTATGATTCGGCAGCCACCCTTGCCAAGCCTGCCCCCTTCCTGGACCCAGTCCACCCTTCCACTGCCATCCTGCCCTCCCCCACCCCATTTGCCCTCCCCCTGTCTTCCTGTCTCAGTTGGTCCTCTTAAATCCTTTGACATGCCCAGAAATGCTCCAGACTGCCCACTGGCTGTCCTGCAATGCATTACTCTGCATGCTGCCTGAGCCTCTTTTATAACTGCTTTACAGCAGTCTCCTGGAGCACAACATACGTTGCTCCATCAGCTGGCCCCAAAAGGATTGGAATGTAAGATACTTCCCATACTCTTAAACCACATAACGCCTAATTTCCAAATAATTAAAACCTAAAACACTGAATGAGAATTTTATAATAAATACACTGGGCATCTCTTCTGCTTCCAAATTCATGTGAATGTGTGACTATTTGGCATATTTAATCAGCACCGCAAGGCTGTGTTCACAGGTAGCAGTTCGGCAATTCTGCCAAAATAGAATTAGCAATTTGCTCTCAGTAAATAAAAGTAACCTGAAAAGATTTATGTTCCCAATTATTATGCACAATGCCAAACAAGAATCCTATTTCTGAACAATAAAAACATCGTGCTTGATGTGATTTGATTATAAGAACGGTATCCGTCATTTTAAAGCATTAAATCTTTAATGCTTATTGATGAGTTGTCTAGCCAATCCACCGTGTCCATATGAAGAAGACAGAATGATTCCAACAAAGTAGTAAGGCTTTCAAAGTTAATGGGGTCAGATATTTGACACCAGCTCTCTCAGCTGTCCTTAGCTTGATGTGGCAATCACACATCTGCCTCTTCCCAAAAGAGTATTTACTTTTCTTATTTCAAAACCATGGGAACTCTGTCTGGCAGCTACTGTTAAGAGGCAGCTGACAGCAAGAGAAATCTAACCAGCATACCTGATGTTGAAGGCCAGAAAAGGATTGCTCATTCTGAGACTACACGTATGTGTATTGGTTCTGGAAAAAAAACACAAGTGGTCAATTCAAAGCCCAACCCTGCTTTCTGGCAGTACCAGGCTTGCCCATGTTGCCAGGGAGATGGCTGCCATGAAAGTGCCGTAAAATACTTCACGGAAGTCAGAAAGAGGGAGGTGCTAGCGCGGGGGAGGGAGGAGCCCCAAGAGCGGCAGCAATTAGTATGCCCCTGGGCAGTGTGTGGGTGATCTGGGGAGGGTGGAACAGGGTGAAAAAGGATAGGGAGAAAGGCAGTTCAGACCCAGGAGGGTGGCAAGGACAGTGAAGGAGGCCTAACGCCTCTTCCAGGCCTGAGAGCCCGGCCCAGAGCTACTTGGTTCTATGTCAGCTTTTCCGGATCGAAGTAGCCGCACTGGGAGGCTGGGACTCAAGGTGAGGGAACAGATGCTCCCTTACCATGTGGGATACAGCAGCGGCTGTTTTGGTGCTGCTGTATTGTGGCACAGGCTGCCCCATTAGGATATGGCTCTAATTCACAATTATACCGTATGTTTAGTTCATCAGAAAACACTTAGAAAATCAATCATAAACTAAAAGTCTACACACACACACACACACACACACACACACACACACACACACACACAGAGTCAGTATTGTTAATACATTATTTCTTTTTCTCCTTCACGATCGCTTATATAATTGGGATAGGATTCAATTGTCCTCCTTTATAAAGTAATTTCCACTGCCTCATAAAGCATTTCCAGAATTATAGCACTGTCCCGAACAGCTGTACTTTTTCTTCCCATGCAATATTTAGGGCTATTATGAGACTCGGTACAAAAATCACACTTGGGAAGTTGGCCACAAAACCACAAAGCATACACATTGAGGCTACCTTCTTGTGAAGTCACTTTTAGGGATGCACTGCACCTGGGCTCTGTGGTATACCTACAAACACAAGCTCTTTTCTTTTCTTGATCCTCCTTCAAAACCTAGAATGAGTCCTGAGAGAGTAAAACTTATTAAAATGGGGGGGGGGGGAGACATGACAGCAGCCAGAGGCATTTGGTTTCAAGTGGAGACAAGATGCAACCCGAAGCGATGCAAATCAACGAAGGCAGCGGCTTGCCTTGAATGCTAGAGCTGAGGCTCATGAATGCTGCCACCCCGAGATGCCAGTGCTTTGTCAAAACAGAAACAGGTCCCTAACATTTATTGAGTAACAACTGCTGTCCTTGTTTGGCTCAGCTGCATCTCTGAGGTTTAGCTCTGGTGCTTCTTCTCACGGCAGCACTTGCCAAAAGCAACTGGGGCACATAATGCATGTGTGTCTGAGCAGGTGTATTGGCTGCAATGAAGGAGATTAAGGGCCCAATTCTATCCAATGTTCCAGCGCCAATGCAGCCATGCCAGTGGACTGTGCGCTGCATCCTGTGATGGGGGTATTCGCAGGGCCTCCTTAACGTCATCAGCACTGGAAATTTGGACAGGACTGGAACCTCAATGAACCACCATCTTTTCTTTGTTTTCATGTGACAAATAATTGAGACCAATGAGAGAAAAATCCAAGAGCCGGGCTTTCCAAATTTCCTTTAGAGATGTGATCTATTGCTCCATGCTGTAGGAGAGCCTTGCACGCCTTGCACACTGTACAGTAATTTGGCATCAGAGGCGGAATCAGGTTGTGTACCTGTCACATGAGATGTGGTTTCATCTGAGTGATCAGCAATCACTGACTTGTGCATTTTAGGTGATAAACAGGTAGCTCCTCCCATACTCCCCCCCCCATGCCCTAACCACTTACTGCCTCTGTTTTCTTTCTTTATCTAACGCCTTCTCCAAGGCAGCATGCAGGAAAAGTTATGGTTGTGGGAACTAAGAGGAATGCATCTCGCATTCCTTCTTCAGGTCCTGCACTAATAGAGATGAGAAGGAAATAGGACAGGTGGCTAGGCCTTCACGTTGCTACAGAAGGGGGTGAAAAAACAGGAGCTCCCTTCTGCTCTTCACATACTGTGCAGATGAACACAGTGAGCGTTCAAGACTACAACAATCAGAGATGGAAAGCCAAGAAGGTCCCGGCCATTGCTCCAAAAGAAAGGAATAGGTGACCCCTCCAATCAGCTTCATTCCTAAATATAATTAGAGACATTTCACATAATTTAACAAATTTACAGCTTAGATTTTCAACAATACTAATGATGTCAAGTATATAGATCTAAGGCCGTGGTTCCCAAACATTTTTGACTAGTGGCTCCCGTGACCTACTGGGTCACTGGCTGTGGCTTCCCACTAGAGTTCCAGTCCTATACATTGTATATGGTAGAGGGTTTTTTTTTTGCTAGGATACTCTGGCTCTTCTGGCTCTCACAGGGAACCACAGATCACAGTTTAGGAACCACTGATCAAAGATACGATTCATAGAACACCACTATACAAAGATCAAGGTTGTTGTTGTTGTTGTTTTTAATTTCACAATTAGCCAAATGTATTTGATTGCAAAGTACAATAAGACGCGACAGAAAGTACTAAAAACCTTTTTTTAAAAATCCCAACTCTCCTATTACAGAAAGATGCTAACTTTACATCATTATACAACTAATGGATTAGATTATTACATCAGTTTTGCAATGTGAGGAATTGTATCAAAAGAATGGAATTACGGAAAACGATCAAAATTCGGTATTCTATTAATAACATTGCAGAAAGCTGTCAAAATGGTTTTCAGTTCCCTCCTGTATCATCTAATTTGATGCATGTCATTTAAAGCCTTTCCACTGGGATACCTTGGGCGTGCACCACTGAACACATAAATAAAAGGGGTTTGCATAAGTGCTAAAATGTAAATTCATTCATCAGTTCTGCTGGGAGAAGTGATACACAGGAAAATGAAAAGCTGACAGAAATTTAAAAACATGTTCCCAATCTACCCAATCTCATTAAAGTTACTGCATTACAAATTTCCTGAGAGCATCTTGTATCTTTTTTTTTTTTATAACTGTTTCATTGCATCTTCTCAGACAGAGATGCTGGGGGAAGGAGCCAACAAGGAGCAGGGCATTTCTAACTGGATATCAATTCAGCTAAGTATATGCCCATTTCAGGTCATGCATAAAAAATAACTTCACTGACTTACTGAAAAGATTCTGCTGACTTCAAAGGGAAGTTTTCTGACTCCCCTGCCCAGCAACAACTATCTAGTTCAAATGTACATAAAGGTCTAGTTAATTTTTCACTCCAGCAGTTCAATGTTCATAGCAACATAGCTCTAGAATGAACTATAATTTAAACCTCAAGAGCGACTCTCTGTGTCAAACATTGCTTTCCCTGAGCATATTTTTGAGACAAACATCAGCTACTTTATTTATATATTTGATTTACAAACCCCCTTTCTCCCCAAAGGGCAGTCAAGGCAGTTAACAAGTACATAAAACAAAACAAGACTATAAAATAAACAGTAAAACATGAAATATATGGTAAAAGCATGCAGCAGTGATAAAATAATTAAAATATTAAATTATTTAAAGCAGCCATCACCTCCTTAAAGGTAAAGGTTTCCCCACGACCGAATGGTTTAGTTGTGACCGACTGTAGGGGGCGGTGCTCATCTCCGTTTCTAAGCCTGTAAAGCCAGTGTTTTGTCTGAGGACAAACTTCTGTGGTCATGTGGCCGGCATGACTATATGCCGAGGTGCACGGAACGCCATTATCTTCCCACAGAAGTGGTACCTATTTATCTACTCATATTTTTTATGTGTTTTCGAACTGCTAGGTTGGCAGGAGCTGGGACAAGCGATGGGAGCTCACTCCATTGCGTGGTCTCAAACTGCCAACCTTCCGGTCAACAAGCTCAGCTCAGCGGTTTAACCGCAGCGCCACCACGTCCCTATCACGTCCTTACAGGGCATTAAAAGCTTTCCAAAGTAAACATGTCTTGAGGCCTCCCCAAAACATTAACCGCAAAGGAGCTGTTTTTAACTTAAAAGGGAGCGAATTCCACAATACTGTTACAACCACCAAGAAGGCCATTTCTGGCCTCCACCCCCCCTAACCTCTCTTAATGGTGATACAACCAATAGGGCTGCCTCAGATAACCAAAGAGAATGGACCAGACTGTACAGAAGGAGGCAGTTTCTTAAATACACTGGTCCCCAACTGTGTAGGTCGATATCTTCATTGAATTGTCCACCAGCACCCCAAGATCTCTCTCTTGAGCTGTCACAGACAGCTCAGAACCCATAAGCCTATAGGTGAAGTTTTGGTTTTTTGCCCCAATGTGCATCACTTTACACTGGTCTACATTGAAACGCGTTCTGCCATTTGGCTGCCCATTCCCCCAACTTGGAGAGATCCTTCTGGAGCTCTTCACAATCCCTTCTGGTCTTTACCACCTGGAAAGGTTTTGTGTCATCCGCAAACTTGGCCACCTCGCTGCTTATCCCTGTCTCCAGGTCATTTATGAATAAGTTGAAAAGCACGGGCCCCAAGACAGATCCCTGGGGCACTCCGCTTTTCACCTCTCTCCATTCTGAAAATTGCCCATTGGCCCCCACTCTCTGTTTCCTGGCCCTCACCCAATTCTGGATCCATAAGAGGACCTGCCCTCTTATTCCCTGACTGTGAAGTTTCTTCAGCAGCCTTTGGTGGGGGACTGTGTCAAACGCCTTCTGAAAATCCAGGTATATGATATCCACAGGTTCACCCACATCCACGTGCCTGTTGACCTTTTCAAAGAATTCCAAAAGGTTCATGAGGCAAGACGTACCCTTACAGAAGCCATGCTGACTTTCCTTCAGACTGCTATAACTGCTGAGCGTTTTGTAATCGGCTAGCTCCGGTCTTTGACCCCTCTCTTACACAACCCCCTAGCAGATGACAACTTCTATTCAGTAAGACAGGCTGTAATCACTGGAAACACATCTACTTAAGAGGTGGTTGTTTTAATAGATGTCACTAAGATACACATTTTAAGATATGTGAAAATATTAGAGGTTATTCATCTTTATCCACTGATAAATGTGGTTCCTGACCCACATTAGGTGGGCTGACCTGTACCATCCTGTTGTGTCTGGGGGTGTCCTGAGATGCCAGCAGGCTCCTCGCGTCTCCAAGGGCCCTGCTAGAGGCCTCTGAGATGCACTTATGGTTTCTTTAAAAAAAAAAAAAAAACCTGTACTGCATCTTGGGGCAGTGGTTCCCAAACCAATTTCAAGTGGGTTGCAAAGCACCCAGAGCAGCCATATTGAGAATATGAGAAGACGGGATGCTGGAAAGGGGAGCCGTGTGGTTGTTTTGCTTGTATCAAGGTTGTAAATAGCGTTTTTTTTCCCTTTCTGATTCACTTTGCTATTTCCACTTTGCATTGGAAAACGGCTGAGAAATAACCCAACTTATTGCTGCATTCTCAGGAAAGGAGCAGGCTCTAACATCACTTCTGGTGGGTCCTGGACAGATTGCCATTCTACAAAGTGAGTCTTGGTGCTAAACATTTTGAGAACCACAGTCTTAGCAGCCTCTAGCAGGCGTTCTGACACACTAGCTCGGCCTCAGAATACCTCCTGATTTAACCGGGGAGGGGGGAGAAGCGCCTCTGGTTGAATCTGGAGGCCCCCTGTGGGCCAACCATGGATTTCATTATCCACGGTTTTCAGCATCTGCAGGGGTTCCGAGAACAGAACCTGCATGGATGCTAAGGTCTGCCTGTATTTTGTTGTCCAATTTTGTTGTCCAACAACTCTCTTGCTCAATATTAAAGTTTTTTTTTTGTTGTTGGTAAGGTAACCTGATGGCCCCAGAGGAGGCAGAAGGGAGGATAGATTTTTAAGAAACAAACAAACAGAGCAACCCATTGAATTATCAATAACCCTCAAATTACCCAGGCTGCAAACTATCACCTTTAAGATCTGCAAAGCATGGAATCCTGAAGCTACTCTTCTTCACATATACATAAACAGGCTGGCCACCGGGATTAAGCAGTTAGTTTCAGGCTCATACGGAGGCATGGTTAGGCAAGAACATGGCAAAGAAAACTCAAGCTCCAGAAATCTCAAGTTATCATTGAAAACACAGGCTCAGGACTTGAACCGCCGCCAGCTGGAAGCCAAAATTATTCACCAGGGACTGGAGCATTCTTAGTGCTCCATAATGATAATTCCTCTAAAATCACAGCATGCAAGGCAGGAATCAGACTTAACAGCAATTATACACAGTTGCAATGAAAACTGGCAACCTGTTCCCAGTTCCACTTAGAGGCAGCCATTAATGAAGAGAGACCAAAGAAATGCACAGTTGGATGACACGTGCTTCATTATGGAGACAGAAGGAGAAGCACAACACAAATTT
This sequence comes from Lerista edwardsae, assembly GCA_029204185.1. Classification (NCBI taxonomy): domain Eukaryota; kingdom Metazoa; phylum Chordata; class Lepidosauria; order Squamata; family Scincidae; genus Lerista; species Lerista edwardsae. Next base: position 5,633 of record JAJKFI010019291.1, on the reverse strand, counting down.
GCCTTTTTCTTATTTGAAATGCATTTTATTGGATTTTCAGTAACACATATACTGAGGGGTGTGGTTTTTTAGTGACACAACACATTTAAAATAAAAATCCTTGAAATCTGAGGAAAAAAGTCATTTTCTAAAACCTCTACATATTGGTCACTGTAGGCTTGTTCGGCTGGACGGGGGAATATTGTGGCTGCTTTTGCTGAGACTATACCACTACATCACTTAGTACAGTGGTTCTCAAACGTTTTAGACCAGGACCCACTTTTTAGAATGGCACTTGTGTCGGGACCCACTGGAAGTGATGTCATTAACCTGGAAGTGATATCACAGTCGGACGTGCCATCATTAAGCAGAATGTGCTATCAGTATGATGTAATCAAATGATACTCCTAGAATGCAAACTGGCATTCTTGGACTGAAGCAAATGCACAATCATAAAACATCTTTCACAGAAAGCAAAATTAGGACAAAGTATTATGTAAAAACAATTTTTTTTAAAAAAAACTCATTTAAAAACTCAAACTGTTATCACTTACAAAAGGAATATAGCAAGAGTAAGGTCTGCAGTTTTGAAGATGGCTTTCCGTGACCCACCTGACAACAAGGTCACAATCCACCAAGTGGGTCCCGACCCACAGTTTGAATACCACTGAATTAGTACATCTCTTTTAAAGCTATTATTTAAATTATAATTTATGACTGAAATAAAAACCTAACACTGCTTTCTGCACTTTTCCTCCTTGGGGAAAAAATAAATCTGCAGAAAGATAAAAACATATTAGAACATCTCTACATAGAACACAACATACAGAGCAACCAAACAACAAGAAACAAAAGTACTCCAAGGAAACACATGGAGTGATAATACATTATAATACATACAAGCATAGAAAAAAGTCAATTTCAGCCATTCTTCCATTAAAACTTCCAGTAAAATTCAAGTATTAGCCATATATCTGCAGAAGACATGCTAGTGGAAAAAAAAGAAAAAAAGGATATCGGGTCACGTAATGTAAGTCTAGTTTGCTTTGTTGTTTTGAAAGATGCTTTTCACAAGTTAGTTTCTCTGAGAGGACTATGCAGCACACTCATATGCAACGTTCCAATAGTTATTTTGGATGGAAAATTTCTTACCTATGCCCCTCCTATTTGCAGCTTAAGCTATTATGTGAGTCCTATCAGGGAGCCTAAAGCTGTATGCATGGGTCCTTATGAGCATATGCGCACAAGTGCATTATATGATAGAAACAATAGGCATCTCAGCATCATCCAGTGGATCCATTTCTGAATAAAAGCAAAAAGCTACCAACTTGCATACGGCTATATGACAAGTCTTATTGGATCAAGCAGTTTTCCCTTAACTGCAGGATTTCAGCCACAATGTGTAACCAATTATACTGCCAAGTTCAGAAATAGCTTTCCTGAACGCTTAACCGGAACAGCAGTTCAGGAAAATGCATTCAGGGAACTTCATATGATGGCATATGAAGTTCCCTGAATGCATGGACCTGCCTGTTTTGGAACTCTTGCACATTGCAGAAGCTTTCAAGGAGTGTTCTGGTGTGCACATTCAGTTCACAGGAAGTGCTGGGCCAAGTCAAGCCTCATCATCATACCCCGCTGTGAACTGAGAAAGCACACTGGGATGTATGGAGGATATTGGTGCCTCATGGACCTGACCGAGAGCCCACCCCACTGCCTCCCCGTATTACCAATGGGCAGGGAGAGGACGATCACTTTCTTCATCCTCAATGCGAGGAGATCCACATTCTTCAGGTCAGTGGAGGAGAATGGCTACCTGGGCTGTTCATAGCCCCCAGGTGAGCTCTGGGTGCCAGGAGCCTAACAGGGCATCAGCTGTCGCACATGGTGGTGGGAGAAGCCAGCTAACAATGGGCACCCAGCTATTGCACTGGAGTCCGATATAATGAGCAAAACACCTTTCAGTGACACTTGTGCAATACAGTGGCGTAGCTACCTATGGGGCAGGGGGTGCAGCATCCTAGGTGCCACTTTCGGGGGTGGTGGTGTCACCACTGAATCCCAAATTCTGAAAATTGTGAGTTTATGTAATAATATGGTCATGCTGTATACCGGTTAGATGTGGAATTCCACCCGGAATTCAATGAAAAAACCAGAATGTAATATCTCTAGTCTATCAAAAGTTATGGCCAAAAAGGTAAAAATCAAAAATAAAACTTCTTTTGTAAAAACTGCGGTTTTTAAAATTGTGGTTTTAAGGAATAATACCGTCATGGTGTATACCATTGGATGTGGAATTTCACCAGGAATTCAATGAAAACCCCCAGAGTGTAATATCTTAATGCTAGCAAAAGTTATGGCCAAAAAACAATCCCAAAATACACGTTTCTTATACAGGGGTGTCAAACACAAAGCCTGTGAGCCTGCAGTCTACGAATGAGGCCCACTGAACCTTTTCATCTGCCCCACCCCCATTTTGCTTGCCTTGTCTCCTGACCTCTTGCAGCAAACAAGCAACTCCAGCGCAATTAGTCATCTAGCCTGCAGGGGGTGCCAGCTCAGTCCTCCTTCCTGAAAGAAGTGGTGCTGGTGAAAGGCAGTTTGTGTGATAATTGGGCTCTCCATATCTAAAGCTTTTCTAGGTAAGAACAAAGTGCTTATTTCTTGTCACTTCCTGCTTAATGATGTCACTTTCTGCTCATTGATCTAACTTCCAGCCCTCAGCAGCCACAATGAATGCTAACTGGCGCTTTGTACGAAATAATTTTGACCCCTGGTCTTATGTAACAAAACATAGATTTTCTTAACTCAAAAGGTGTTAGTAACACCCTCTGGTAGGGGTGTGTATGTGTGGGAGAGAGAGAGAGAGAGAGAGAGAGAGAGAGGGAGAGAGAGAGAGAGAGAGAGACCGACCACTAATGACCAAAATTGTGGCAATTGTGGTTTTTAGGAATAACAGTACGTTATATATTGTTCAGTGTGTAACTTAAGGCACTTGGCTGGCACAAGGGCCACGGTAAAGTATGTTTGGATCACTCTTGGAGCCAGAGAGGTCAGCACAGAGGTCAGCATCAGAGAGGTCAGATGTGCGCCATCCTCCCTGACTCAGAGAGTGGTCCAAAAGCACTTAAAGGTGGTCCTTGTGCCAGCCAAACTTTGCTGGCCTAACAGCCGGCCTAACTTCAGGTTAGGATTGTGCCCTGGGTGACATCAACCCTAGTTGATGTCACTGGTTGGAAGTTTAGGTGGTGATGGTCACTGGATTAGATGACTTTTAAGATGGATTCTAAATATGGTGGACTATTGTCTATCAGTGGTTATTAATCGTATTGGCTGCATTGAACCTCCAGATGCAGGGGCAGTATATCACTGACTACTGTGTGCAGAGGAACAATAGCAGGGGAGGATTCAGACCTTCATCCATTGCTTGTGGGCGAATATTCACTGCATTTTTCTGGCCATTTAATTATTATTATTCATTTCCTATCATGACTACTACTATCTCAGCCTCACCTCCTGTGCAGGGTTGTTGTGATGACCAAAGAAGTGCACATCCCCGTTAGCTCCTTGGAGGAAGCTCCTTGGAGGTATAAAATGTGAATGAACGAATAAATAAATTTTGCCGTGGGGAGGGGGTATAAGAAAATTAAGCAGCCCTGGGTGCAAAATGACCTAGCTACTCCACTGGTGCAATCTGATGGATTTTGTCACTGCAGAACCCCAGATGCACAAGAACAGTAGTTTCCATCACCTCCCCCCCCACCCAGGTTTCGCTATTTAAACATCCTCCCCACTTAAGAGGGGTGACGACCTGCAGAAACCCATAGGCAACATCACTTCCAGGATCTCACCAACAACAACAACAACAACAGAGAAGTAAGAAAGGGGTTTCTTATCACCCTGTTATCAGCATATGGTTCCCAATCCCATTTTAGGGACAAGGGTTTGGGAACAACTGCACTAGAAAAAGAGCATCTAGGTTCCTCAAACCCTGGACTAAGGTCCTTATAACTTTTAAGCAAGCAGATGGAACATTTCCTTAGGCTATAATTGCTTTGATAAATAAAGGTAAAGGTTTCCTCACGAATGGTCTAGTTGTGACCGACTGTAGGGGGCGGTGCTCATCTCCGTTTTGAAGCCAAAGAGCCAGCATTTGTCCAAGGACAAGCTTCCGTGGTCATGTGGCCAGCATGACTATACGCCATAGCACAAAGAAGCTGTTACCTTCTCACTGAAGTGGTTCCTATTTATTTACACTCATTTTTAGGTGCTTTCAAACTACTAGGTTGGCAGGAGCTGGGACAAGCAACGGGAGCTCACTGCATCGCGCAGTCTCGAACTGCCAACCTTCCAGTCAACAAGCTCAGCTCAGCGGTTTAACCCGCAGCGCCACCACTGAAAAACTACTCTTGCCTCCAAATTGAGGCCGCAACTCTGTGGAAAAAAGCATTATGCAGACAAACAATAAGAGAGCACCCCAGGTTTGACTGCTGTTTTTCAATAGTTCTTTTTTTTTTTTTTTAATATTCTCTTTTAGCTGGAGTATGTCACTACCACTGTACTCCTGAAATTGGGAATACACAGTCACAGCTGAAGCGACAACTTGCACCACCTTCTTTTACATGTTTCCACACTTGCTGTGCTCGTCATTCTGCAGCTTCCAGGAGATTTGGCATTCAGAGCAGCAAAAAGCCAACACGAACGAAGCCAGCCAAGGAGGCAAGACTTCTTGTAGACAGGTAATGCAAAACTACTTTTATTTCATGTTTTCATTTAAACAGCATGGCAGGATTCAGAAGCACAGAGTTTGCTTGACACAGTTATAAACAACCCGATCTGAAATGGGCATCTGATTTTGCTTTCTTAGATAGACCTTTTGCAACAGTAATCTTTAATTAAGTAGTAACGTGCTCCTTAGAAATGACCTACTGAACTGGCTATGGGCAGCTGATAGCATATACTAAGTAGGGTTTAGACTAGTGCTTTTACTGTCCAGGAGAGAAGAGATTTTCACAAAGCAAGTGGAGCAAGATACTCAAAAGTGCAACCCCCCAATTTCAGGTCACTCTGGCTAAAATGTTACATGTGATTTCCTGGTATTATTTTGTCTTGGTTTTACAACATATCCCACTTTACAAAACAACTGGGACAACCACAGATCTATTTAAATGCAAAATGGTTTAAGCTTCATAAGTAAAAATGCCTTGAAAAGGGAAATCATTAAAAAAAATGACCCCTCATCTTGGATCCATTATTATGCTTTGCTTAAAAAATTGCGCCCACATACAGTATAAGAAACTTTAATGGATAATTGATGCACAGCCATTTAAAACTGTGTTAGCACTACATAATCCTGATCAATCATGCCAATTACACAGTTAATCTCCTTAATTGGTTTGGATTTTCTGGTGCTTTCACTCCAGTGGTGATTTGCTTTAGTACAAGCACCTCAGATGCTACACCAAGCAATGCCCATGGCTATTTTGAAACACTGGCATATGAGTGAGACTCATGACACGAAAACCCTGTTGTAGTAGGCCAAGGATCCATCTATTCCATATCCCATTTTCTTCGACAGCTGAGCAGAAGACGTCTCCAAGACCCAGAAAAAAAAGGGGGAAAATGTCATAGTCCTGCCTGCCAACAATAACTGG